>CADWAF010002274.1:0-17504 GCA_902984215.1 Willaertia magna | reverse complement strand
TTCCAAGTTAGGATAACAGGAAAAAAGGATAAAAAAGCTATTATTATTTAATTTTCAAACAATTACAAAATAATGTCTGAACGAGCCTTCTTATTCGATATTGATGGTGTTTTGTGTAATTCTGAACCATTAGTGGCAACCGCTGTACAACAAGCATTGATTGAATTAAAAGAAAAATATAATTTAACATTTAATGAACCATCCCATTCTGCATTGTTAACTTCTATACACGGTGGTACCGTTGATGTTATTAAAGAAATTGTTATTACATTTTCTCCTGAATTACTTGATAAGTGTAGTGAAGTAAAAGAGCGTTGCATTAATATCTATAAACAATTATTAAACCAAAAAACAAATGATGACAACTTTCCAATCCACTCATCTATTGAACTATTAAAATTATTGTTAAAAAACAATCACAAAGTATTATTAGTTTCAAATCAGTTAGTAGATCTCATTAAAGATTATATTAAAGTGTTAAAATTAGAAGAATATATTTGTAGTGACAAAGAAGATAAAAGATTATTTCTGGGTTATGATGATTTTAAAGAAACACCAAAGCCATTTCCAGATCCTTATTTAAAAGCAGCAAACTTGTTAAATGTAAAGGCATCTAATTGTGTTGTTTTTGAGGATTCAGAAAATGGTATTAAGGCAGGAAAGGGGGCTGGTATGTATGTGGTTGCTCTCGCATGTAAAGAAGAAGAATTTGAAAAGTTGAAGAGTTTTGGAGCTGATGAAGTTGTTTTTTCTCTTTTAGATGCAACTATCTTAAAAAAGGTATTGTAAATAATTATTGATCAAAAGAAAAATAATTTGTGTAAATATTTTTATAAATTGTTCTTCACTATCTTCTTCCTCAGTTTTTATTTCTTCTTCATATTTTAAATTTCTTCTCCTAACGATTACGCACTATTGTAATAAAACTAAAGAGAATTTACAATTTCTTTTAATTCTTCTTCCCAGTTTAATTCTTCACATAACATTTCAATAGCTTCATCTATCGAATTAATATAAGGTTCACCCATAAAGAAATCAAAATAACTTTCCTCCACTTCATTCTTTGTACTAATTATTTCCAAAGAACAATCAGAAATTTTCTTAAAAGTACCACATTTCTCTCTATTTACTAATAAACGATGAGTATAAACATAAACATTTTCAACTAAAGTTGAAACTGGTGCAACTTGTAAACTCGTTCCAATTACCAATAGAAATTTACAATTCCTTTTTGCCTCTCCATGAAAATCAGATTTGTGACATTTAAAGTATTTGTCAGGTAATTCTTCACCATAAAATACAATATCTGGTTTTACAATTCCAGTTTTACAATTGTCACATCTTAATACACAATCTTCTAAGGTAGTTATTGATTTTATTTGGTTTATCATCCAATCTTTAGTAAATTTATTTGTACAAGATAAACAAGTACCACTTTCATAAGATCCGTGACACATTACCAATTTTTCATCTAAAATACCTGCTTTTAAATCTAAACCATCAATATTTTGTGTATAAACTCTTTTTAATAAACCTTTCTGTTGTAAAAGTGTTAAAAAATAATGAGCTTTCGTCGGTTTATATTGATTATGACTTAAAATAAAATCTTTACTCAATTCAAAGAATGGTTTTGGATTTTCCACAAAATAATCAATATCAAATAAACTTTGGGGATTAGGTAAATTATATTTTTGTGGTATCGTGGCAAATACCCCAGTGTTGGAACGAAAATCTTAATTAAATAAAAAAATTAAAAATTTTTAAAAAAAAAATTAACTTACCTGGAATGCCAGCCTTTAAAATTTAATTTATAAATGTAAAAAAAAGATTAGTATTACTTACTGAAGTAGATATTCCAGCTCCTGTAATTGCAATGACACTTTCCTTTGGAAGTGATTGGATAACGGAAGCTATTTGTTTAACACATTTTTTCATTTCTTCTTTTTGTTCTTCTTCTTTATTGCTATCTTCGGAAATGACAATGCTAGTCATACATTTTTCTATTGAATTTCCCATTAGAAAACTAGTTACCAATAATTGTTTGTAAATGGCGTATTGAATGGTATTGCTATTTTTTAATAGTGAAGTTTGCTGTTTGATAGTTTTTTCAAATGAATATCTTTATCGGTTCTTAGTTCACTAATAACAAAGAATTTCATTGATTTTTATTGTAATGTTATTTAACATGAACAGGAAATTTATTGTTGTGTTGTAATTACATAACAGTTACGAGGATTATTATTTACCTATAATGTGATCATTTCTAAAATTGGAAAATAGATTAAAAAGTATATTGAACATATATTCTAAGCCATTTTACATTTTACAACAAATCACAGTGGATGGTCGATAATAATAAAAAGCTAATAATAATACTTATACAAAATCGAAAAATATAATTAATGTCCAATATAAGTAAAGCAAATTAATTTAAAACAAACAAAACACTTTGATTATCACAAAAAAAACAAACAGAACAACAATAATGGTAGAAATTACATTAAAACCAACAGGTGAAAACGCACAACTATCCATCAGTAATAAAACAATCAATCAAACAACTGAGGCAATTAAATCTTTAGGTCAAGGTGAACTTCCAAGCAATGAACAAATCGTTCAAGGTATAGAATCAACAAAAGAAGCAATCCAGTCACTTGAATTAGAGAAAAGTAGTAGTGGTCAACAACTTCAAGATCGTGCCGCTAAATTATTAGATTTATTAAAGCAATTAATTTTAGAGAAAAATGAGGATGAAAGTCTACAAAATTTTTTAAAGCATTTTAATAATTTTATTAAGAAGTTTGGAGAAGAGGTTAGTGAGAATGTTAAGGAAGATGTTCAGAAGGAATGGAATGAACAAACTAGTTCTACTATTGTTACTAAGAATGCTAAAGATGACTTTTATGTTGCTGTTCAAGGCTTGAAGAATTTTACTTTTCAAATTATAAGATCTAATGATTTTAGGCTTGTTATGTTGGATTGTTTTGAGTACTTACAACAATTATTGAAAAGTAATTTAAGAAGTGCTGAAATTAAGGGAACTGAATTGATTAACCAAACAGCTGAAACTCTAATAGGAGAAAAGCCAAAGGATAACTTAGCTGGAGAAGGTGAAGCTCATGTACCAGGACCATCCAAAGAAGTTAAATCTGCTTGGGACAAGCCTTTACTTTCTACATTAAAAGTTGAAGAACAAGGTGGTACAAAGATCGTTACCAATAGACCAGAAGTAGTTGTTGCAAGTGAGGAAAAGTTACAACAATCCATTAACGAAGAACAAGAAAAGCAAGTTCAATTATCAGAACAAGAAATGAACCAAATTGTTGATAAATTAGTTGATAGATTGGATTCTATTGTTAATTCATTACATTCAAATCCAAATTATAGAAGAGCAGTATTTGGATTTTTCAATTTATTTGATCAATTTAAACAATTCTTTGTTGAACATTTAGAACATCAAAAGGAAGATTTATCTTCAACTCTTCGTAATGATGAAGATTTTAATGGAATGATTGATGATTTACAAACTCTATTAGTTAATTGGACTAATGATAAAGATATTGTAAATGATTTAAAGAAATCTCTTAAAGATATATATAATGCCTTCCAAAAGGATAAGGAATTAAATAAATTATTAAGTGACAGTCAAAAGGATATTAGAAGATTTATTGATAATCCTGCCTTAATGAAGGATGATAGTGAAAAACAAAAAATTAAAGATAGAGTAAGAAGATTTAGAGAAAAGGCAAAAGAAAAATCTGAAATGGAACCAATTAATAGATTTACAGATGTTTGTTCACGTATTGTTAATGAATTGAAGAAAGATGAATTAACACAAGAATTATCAGAACAGTCAAGACAATTAATTTCGGATTTATTCTTAGATAAATATGGTAATTTCCAAATTAAAACAGATACTTTAGATCAATTAAGAATAATGGTATTAAATTATCTTAGAGAAAATATCAATAAGTTGACTGATATTGAGATTAATTATAAGGATGAATCAATTGAATATAATTTATCTGGTATAAAATTAGTGGCAAAGGATATTTTACCATCACAAATTAGAATGACAGGTCGTTCAGTTGCTAACTTGAACTATTCAGATGAAGAGTTAGCTGAAAATTTGACACGTATCAAATCAATTCTTGTCTTCCATTTAAGTGGAATTCAACTCAACTTCTATGATGTCAATTTCTCATTCCAACGCTTTAGCTTCCCAGCAATTAGTGATAGAGGTAAGATGGATGTAGACACTGGCGATCTTGGTATTAGTATACATTTAAGAATTGGTGTAGATACTTCACAAAATCATTTATTCTTTAATGAGGGATTAAATGTAGATATTGATGATGTTAACATTACATTTAAGGAAGCAGAAAATCACCAATTTTTATTGTCTTTCTTATCCCCAATTTTAGGAAACATGTTGAGAAGAAGATTAAAGTTTGCTCTCTCCAGTTTCATGCAAAGCAATTATGATGATTTCTTTGATAGACTTAATCTACTTATTGACCAAGCAAAGAAACAAAGTGGTAACTTAACAGAAAAAGTTACTCAAACTTACAATCAAATAATGGAATAAAGTATTGTGTGTAACCTACCTTAATAAAAGAGCGATAATAAGGAATAAATAATTAATTTTCATCTGGGCACTTTGGGCGAGGTAGTTTTTGTTAGAGGCTGGTGTGGAAACTTACCTACAAACCGAAAATCGTTTCCAGCAATTAAAGCATTTACTGCACCCGCAACCCTTGCGAACAGTTAAACGCACAGTAAGCACCTAACAGCTGGGTTTTTTTGGGTAAAAAGGCTCCAACCGAACCAACGTGCAGTCCAAAATGATAAAAGAACCAACCCAAAAACCAGAACTAAGCATCACCCATCCCAAAAAAATGAAGTGTTTAACAATTGTTCCAGTATTTATATTGTTAAGCATCTTATTCCTTTCCTTTCATCTGAGTGGTGCAAGAGCAAAGCAATACACTGCTACAACTTCAGATGAATTATGGAGTGCAATGTCTGCTCTGCAAAGTGGAGATGAATTAGTTATTAAGGCAGGTATATACAGCACTTATGGAGCAAACACATACTGGAGAAATATTCAAAAGTACGGTACAGTAGATCAACCTATTATTGTTAGAGCAGCAACAGGCGAAAAGGTTGTTATTGATGGTAAGTATATAACCCCTAGCTCTAAAACGCTTAAATCAACGTTTATTGAATGACAATAGGAGATACTGGTGCTTCTCAAAATATTTTAAACTTGGACGTAAAGAACTTTGTTTTAAAGGGTATTGAATTTCGTTATGGTAGTAGAGGTTTAAGATTCCAAGGCGCAGAAAATGTAGTTTTAGAGGATTTACATATTCATGATACCTCAGACGTAGGTGTAGCAATGAATGATGCTGGTGTTACTTATGATAATGTTACGATTCGTCATGTACAAATACATGGTACACATGGAACAGGAGAATGTTTTTATTTAGGTTGCAATTCAGATTCATGTAGATTAACAAACTCTTTAATTGAATATAATTGGTGTTATGACACTTGTTGTGAACAAGGTGATGGTATTGAGGTTAAAAGAGGTTCATATAATAACGTTATTCGTCACAATGTAATTCATGACGTACATTATCCAGGTATATTTGTTTACGGTGCTGATAATGGTATTCCTAACATTGTTGAAGGAAATTTAATTTGGAATTCTATGGACAATGGTATCCAAATTACAGCAAATGCTATCGTTAGAAATAATGTTGTTTTAGCTTCACAAGGACATGGTATTGCACTTTATCCAAACCAAGGAAATGTGGTTAACGTTACCTTAATGCATAATACCGTTGTTGGTGCAAAAGGTGCTTGTTTATCCACCTCAGCAACTTCTACTGTTTCAACAGATAATAATCTAATTTATGCAAACAATGTTTTTAATTGTGAAGGAGGTAAGGCAATGTGGGAAAGTGGACCGTTAAAACAAGGAATTTATGAAGGCAATTTACTTTCAGGGTATGCATACTCCGTAATAACTAATACTTATTCAGCAGTGTCGATGTCAGACTTTGCTAACGTTACTGCTTTACCTTATGATGTGTATCCTTCATCTACAAGTGCTCTTATTGGTAAAGGATCATCCAAGTATACAGTTGCATATGACTTTAATGATAAACCAAGAAATCCTAACAGAGTAGATGTTGGTGCATACGGTTATTCAACATCAAAAAATCCAGGATTTATACCAAAACCAGGATTTAAGGATGGATTCCAATCTACTGCTCAAACCACCAGCCCAAAACCTGCCAGACCAGTTCCAGACGATAACATAAAATACAGTAGAAATACTTATATAGTTACACCTAGAAATGCAAGTACACTCTTTGATTTCATGAATACATTACAACCTGGTGATACTTTGTTAATAAGAGAGGGTGTATACCAGGTAAAGAACAAGTTTGGGTGGTTGGTTAAGATAAAGGCATTTGGAAGCCCATCTAATCCAATTACAGTTGCAGCTTATCCAGGTGAACGTGTAATTTTTGAAGGTGATTACTATGCATCACAAAATATTATTAACATGGAGGTTATGTATTTCGTAATGAGGGGAATTGAAATGCGTTATGGAAGTAGAGGTCTAAGAATATTTAATGCCCAACACTCAATTTTTGAGGATTTATATGTCCATCATACGTGGGATGCTGCAGTTACTTTTAACGAAAGAGGCGGTGATTATCAAAACATTACTTTAAGACATATTCGAGTTGCCTACACACATGGTACTGGAGAATGTTTCTATTTAGGTTGTGTTGGTGATACCTGTACTTTCTACGATTCAATTGTTGAAAATAATGTTTGTGAATACACATGTTGCACACAAGGAGACGGTATTGAAATTAAGAGTGGTTCCTACAACAACATTATTCGTAACAATGTAATTCATGACACAAATTATCCAGGTATTACAACTTATGAAACTAGAGGCAAACCACCAAATATTATTGAAGGAAATATTATTTGGAATACAAACGAAAACGGTATTCAAACTACAGAAGGAGCAATAGTTAGAAATAACATTGTTATTAATGCTGGTATTAGTGGTATTGCTGTGCAAAGAGGATTCTTATATCCAGCTAGAGTTACCATAGAACATAATACTGTAATCAATTCTAAATTTGCCTGTTTACGTTTGAATGATTTACAAGGTTCACCAGGAGATATTAGAGTAGTAAATAATGCTTTTTATTGTGAAAATAATTATGCCTACTATGAAAATTATGCAAGCAATGATAACAAACCAAAAACCTTTTATTCTGCAAACAATTATTATCTTGGTCAAATATTCGGTAAGATTTCTGATTGGAGAAAAGGAAATTCTCTAACAGACGATTTTGTTGTAAGTGCTGGTGGTTTAGATTATTACCCTACTTCAAAGAGTATTTTAAGAGGTGCTGGTAATTCAAGTGCAACTACTTTGATTGACTTTAACGAAAAAGCAAGATCTAAGAGTGTTATTGATGTTGGTGCTTATCAATATTCCACCACAAAGAATCCAGGGTGGGTTGTAAAACCTTCTTTCAAGTATGATTACACATCTGTTGCTGTAACAGGGCCATGGTCTAAACCAACCCAAGAAATTCCTGACGACAACGCCAAATACCCTCATAATGTTTATCATATCTACAAAGAAATCAATAATAAGAATTGTGATAGAGAAAAGTTATGGACAATTATGTCAAATCTACTACCTGGTGATACTTTAATTATTCACAACGGAACATATACAACTAATGTTTGTGGCCACGGTTCATGGTATAGAAATATTAAGGCAGTAGGCACACCTAAACACCCTATTACCATTAAGGCAGCCGAAGGAGAAAAAGTTATTATAGAAGGAGATAAAGATGCATCACAAAATATTATTAATTTTAGTTTGTATTACGCTTCATTTAAAGGATTTGAATTGAGATATGGATCTATTGGTTTAAGATTGTACGAATGTCAACATGCTGTGTTTGAGGATTTAGAGGTTCACCACACAGCAGAGAATGCAATTTCAGCAAATCAATTAGGAGCAGAATATGTTGATATTACATTCAGAAACGTAAGAGTACATCACACTGGAGGAAATGCTGGAGAATGTTTCTATTTAGGATGTAACTATGGTCAATGTATTATGCGTGACTCTCTTATTGAAAATAACTATTGTGCCTACACATGCTGTGGTCAAGGTGACGGTATTGAATTAAAACAAGGTTCATACAATAACATTATTCGTAACAATGTAGTTCATGACACAAATTATCCAGGTATCACTTTGTACAGTTCAGATGAAGGGTTAGCTCCAAACATTGTTGAAGGAAATATTATTTGGAATACAAACGAAAATGGTCTTCAAGTCACTGGAGGAGCTGTAATTAGAAATAATATTGTAATGAATGCTAGATTAAGTGGTATTGCAGTCCAAGTCAACCAAGGTAAAATTAGAGACCTTTCCATCGTTCACAATACAGTAGTCAATGCTGGTTTTGCTTGTTTAGGAACTTATAATACTAACACTGGAAAACAACTTGTAATTTCTGGTAATGCTTTATATTGTGAAAATGGTGTTGCTATTTATGAAAATCAACCAAATCCTTCAACAAAATATGGTATTAATGTCGTAAGAGGAACATCATCTGCACCATTTACCGTACTAGGTAAAGGTTTAACTGAAGATTTTGAGAATGCAACAGTTGTTCCTTATAATTTATATCCTAAAAAGAATGGAGCTCTCTATAACATTGCGAATACCACTTTCTTCGCTGTTGTTGATACAGATTTTAATGGTAAGCAAAGATCTAATCAAAGAATGGATGTTGGAGCATATCAATATATTACTGGTTATGACAGTAACCCTGGTTGGATTCCATCAGCCTCTCCAAGACCACTAACCGCAGCTCCACCAAAGAAGAGTAGTAAATTTATCCTTAGTGATCAAAGCAATGCATCAACAACTAACGTACCAATGCTATTCGTCATACTTTTATCTCTTATTGTTAGTTTTATTATCTTTTAAATAAACTCTTAATTTTGTAAAAATTTTCATTACAAAAAAAATGTTTGGACCATTCCTTAAAGTATTTGAAAAAATATTTTCTAAACATTTAGCACCAAAACTTCATAATTTTATAGTAAATAAACTATCAAATAATCAAAAGTTTCAAAATATGGTCAGGAAAGCAGAAAATAAAGTTGAAGAAACTGCAAATAATGCTCCGGAGTATTTAGAAAAAAGTAAACATTTCGGAAAACATTTTGGTGAAGAATTAAAATCAGTTTTAAAAGATATGAACCCATTCTCTAAAAAGAAGTAAATTATTTTGAAAAATTGAAGAATTAACAATCATTGCATTCAATACTAACGCTTGCTTCATTCAAGCCTAAAAAACATGTTTATAGCTACAATAGTTTTATAATAACTTTTGTTCTTCCTCCGATGCTGCAAACCGATATTAATGAATCAATTATTCACCAAAGCTTTGTGTATCCGATATTATTTTTCTTAATGATGAAAAACGGCCATCAATTATCTTTTGTCAAAAAGTTGACAACTTTTCAGCTTATTATCTCCATTGAAGATTTAAAAAACAAAAAAATGTCAACCCTTTCACAATTTTCATCTCTATTAGATCGTTTAGAATCAACAACAAGTCGTCTCGAAAGTAGTGCTGTTAAATCTAAATCATCATCATCTACTGATACAACAGTAAATGATAGTAATGCTCCTCAAGTAGAAGCTTTTCAATCTTTTTTAAATGAAAGTTTTCAACCATTAATTACCACTTTACAAAATATTGGTGGTGATTGTGAACCAGTAGTAAGTATTTTATTAATTTATTAAATTCATATAAATAATAATTTTATTAAAAAGATTAAATTATTACAAGATGCAATGAATCAATTAAAATTATTAATTATTTGTTCAACAAAATTTAAAAAACCAACTGATCAAACATTAGTTCAACTTTTAACACCAATTACAAAGATTTTAACTCAAATTGGTGATATTAGATTTAAAAAATTTAAATCAGAACAATATAATCATTTATATGCATTAGAAGAAGGTATGAAATGTATTTTATGGCCAACTTCCCCAACGCCTGTTAGTTATGTTAAGGAAATGGTTAATGCAGCACAGTTTTATACAAATAAGGTTTTAATGACTTATAAGAATAGTGATAATAGTGAATTACATAAAAATTTTGTAAATCAATTGAAACAAATGATTGAATCGTTGGCTAATTATGTTAAAGAATATTATATGGCTGGATTAACTTGGAATGCAAAGGCAAGTGAACAAGCTAATGAAAATTCATTGGAGAAGTGTTAAAATACTATTAATAAATTGATTATTCACAAAATTAATAGTATTCACAACCAGTACTTTCACCAATTCAAACACGACAGTTCAATAGCCCAAACAAAACAATTTGCAGAATTAATATACATAATGAGCAAAACAAGGGCGGCTTAGCACAGTGGTAGTGCATCAGTCTTGTAAACTGAGGGTCCCGAGTTCGATCCTCGGAGTCGCCTGCGAAATAATTTTACTTGTTTGCTAATTACTTAATTAAAGATATTGCATAATTAAAATAATTAAGAGAAAAAATAAAAATTATTATAAGAAAACAGTTTTGATTGAAGATAAATTTAATAATTAGAATTATCAAACAAAATTTTGTTATTACTATTTAAATAATAATTATTATAAAATTGAAAACACAAAAAAAAGGAATGATTTTAATTTAAAAGAATATATTTTTGAAAAAAGTTACTAGAATTTAAAAAAGAATATTTAGTTACTTTGTTAATTTAATTTTTTTAAATTAATATTAATTATATTTTTGTAGTTTTAATAAGGTATTTAATTTTTTTAATTAAAAATAATAAATACAACCAATTAAAAAATATAAAAAAAGTTTAAAACAATATTTTATAATGAAAGTGAAAAATGTAATTATAAAAAATAATAAATCAATATAAATTTGTATAATTATTTTATTTTTTTAAAATAAATTTACTAATAAATTTATATATATTAAAATAGTTTAGTTATTTAATATTTTATTTTAAAGGAATGCTAATAAAGAAATTAAATTTATTAAAATTAATTATTTATTTGATACTAATTTTAAATTATTAATTTCTTTTTTTTTATTATTATAATAAAATCTAATCATTTATACAAATTATATCTCTAACAATATAATTATCTTTTAAAATCATACTACAACATATTACAATTAAATTATAATTATAATCATTTAATTGTTCCTCATTTATTTTTTAATTTATTAACACTTTCATCAATATCAACTAACATATTTAAAAAAGAAATCTTAACTGTTTAATATAAATAAAAATAATAATAATTAATAAAATTAAAAAAAAATCTATTTTTTTACAATTTTTTATTTTTTTATTTACTGTAAAAAAAAATGTGATTTAAAATTTTTAAAAATTAAAATTTACAGTTCGCCAAAAATCTATATTTATATTAAACAAAAATACAGAATCTATAAGATTTTTATTTATTTTAATAAAAATTTACATAATTAAAATCCTAAAGAAATGTCTAGAAATTTTATTTGTAAAGGATGAATGATTTTAATTGATGGATTTTTATAAATTAAATTATTTAATTGTTGTTCTTTTAAATTTAGTAGAATTGTAAAATTTGTGTTATATTTTTTGTAATTAGTTGATTGTAAAAAATATAAATACAGTTTTTCAATTTGTTTTAAAGTTTGTAAACAATTATTAAAATTAATCTGTTACAAATATTTTTAAATCAGACGAGATGAAGTGTTTTCACAGTGGTATGGCAGTAGATAATTAATTTTTGCAGTCAGACTTATTACTTGGACAGAGGGATGGCTTTGGTGTTGTAATTGATTGACTTTAAATTCAATCAATTTCTTCAAAATAAATTGTTTTCTTGTATTTTCTAATTATAGTTAATATTACTTTCTAAATTTTTAATTTTATTTTCATTGAATTATATTTATTTTCATTATTTTTAATTTTCACTTTCAACCACTGCCAATCATCAACAATCACGATATTTATTGCGTTCAAAAATTATTCCATAGTCAACTGTGGTAGTTTTCTTTACAAGGATATTATATTTAAAAGTATTATCACTGACCTCAGTAACCAAATAAAAGGATATCTCGTTCATTAACTTGTAACAACAACAATTCAATTTAAAAAACAACATTAAACAAATCAACAATTATCAACTGTCATTAATAACAATAAGATGAAGGCAACAACAGTTATTTTCATTCTCGTTTTAATTTTAATGTCACTACTTTTTATTCAAGCAGAAGAGGTAGATGCCAATTGGTATGGATATAATTATGCTTATTCTTATGGTCTTCCTTATAGAAGTTATGCATATTCTTATGGTGGATATCCTTATAGTGGATTCTATGGTGGTTATCCTTATAGTTATGCTTATTCTTATGGTTATCCATATAGTGGTTATTATAGTTATCCTTATTATGGAAGAAGATATAATTATTATTATTATTGGTAAATTACTTTTCGTAAATATTTTATTGTATAAAAATGTTGTAAAAAAAAGATATTATTTGTGTATAATTCATTTAATAAAATAATTGTGTGTTGTAAATATTCATTATAAATTTTAAAATTTTTTAATATTTTTCCTTTTGTCCATAAAACATTCATTTAAAATATCATTTAATAATAAATTATCATGATATAAATATTTATGATATAAATTATTATTCTTTAATTGTTCAGCTTTAACTTTTTTTGGCCAATTAAATACAATGTGTTCATCTAAAATGGTTCCTCTTTGTTCACCAATAAATATTTGTTCAATTTTAGATAATAAAAAGATAAATAAAGGTTGAAAATATTCAGAAGTTAAATTTCTAGATTTTCTTATTGGAATAATTTGTTGTAAAATTAATTGTAAAATATTTAAATTATCATAAATTGCAGTGATTTGATTAAACTTTCCAATAAACCAAAAACCTTTCGATTTATCTCTTTTTGTAAAATCTAATTTTAATTCTTCTGTTGTAAAATCATTATAATTAATCCAAATTATATAATCACATTTATTTGTAATATAATTATCAGTATACATATAATTAATGGTGTCATAAATAAAATTTTGAAATCTTACAACCAATTTATTTTGTAAACCATTAATTTCTAAAATTAATTTTAATTCATATCTTTTAGATTGTTGATTTATATCTATATCTGTAATTAATTGTAAAATTGTAGTTTCAATTAATTTATTATTGTTATTTTCTGATTGTAATGAATAATCTAAAATTTTAATTCTGTGTAATAAAACTTTTATAGTTTGTAAAATAAATGAATCTTTTAAATATTTTACAAAATAAGGTGTAAGAACTTCTTTTAAATTAATAATATATTCATTATTTTCTTGTTCTTGTAAATCACTTAAATGTTTTGCTTGATAAAATTCATTTATATAAAAAGTATTTCTTTCCATAAAATGAATAGCGACATCTGAAGACAAACAAATCACATTTCTTGAAAGATAATTTCTTAATAAATCCTTCCAATTATTATTCTTATTATTATCCTCACCGTAGTGTAGTTCTATATTATTATCCTTTTCAACAACAAGTGAATTATTTGAAAGTTGTAAATAATAAAATTTCCAACAAACATTTTGATTCATTAATTCATAAAATTCTTTTGAAATTAAACAACAATTACACAACTCTTTAAGAGATAAAAATTGAAAAACTGTGAACCAAATATCATCTACCAACAACAAGGTGTGAAACATTTTTTTTGCCTCGAAATTTACACAGGTTAAATAACAATATAAGTTCGAAGCAAAGACTGTAGCACTTTAAATTTTAGGCGTCATTTGATTTGTTTGCTGTTGACAACTACAAGTGCACCGTCAACAAAAAAGCAACAAAGAAACACAAAAGAAAATGAACGAAACAATGGTTAGAGATACTATCACAAACAATAAAGAACTAACACAAAAGAAATTAAATTTACATCAATTACCAATTGAAACATTACAAATTATTGTTACATTTTTAATCGGAAATTTAGATTTAAATTTAAATGAAATTATTGAGCAATATTTTAAAAATAATAATTCTTTTCATTTTGAATTACCCAGTTTACAAAATGTTTTAACATTAATATCTTTTACAAATTTAAATAAAGAATTATTACAAAAATCAGATTGGATCATTACTTTTTATAAAAATTGTTGTAATACTTTAGATTTTATTTATTATTATCTTCTAAATGAAGGAAAAGGAAGGGAAGATATTGGACAAGGTGATTTAACAGATTATGAAAGAATTGAAATTAATGACATTCAAAACTTAATTTTATTTTCGGAATTGGGAATTGTTCAAGAAAATTATAATGAAAACGAAGGGAATGATGAAGAAGAGAATGATAAAAAAAAAGAGGACAATGAAAATGACAGATTTTGTAAAGATTGGTATAATTTAGAAAATGCAAAAAAATACTTTACAAAAAGAATGAAATTATTATTGAATAAACAAAGAAATGAAACTTTACAAATCACTATAAACGAAAAAGAAGAAGAAGATTATTTCATTTCCTTTTTATCAAAAATCTTTAACTTAATTGAACCAATTATTAACACACAAAGTAGTTATGATTACATAGATAATACACCAAAGCACGTAATTAATTATCAAAGTAATTCAGTGATTGATTTCAATGATTTAGATATTATGAATAACAGTAGTGGTTATTTAGGTTTTTTATTAGATCATGATAATTCTGAAAGTTTAAAAGAAGGTTTAAAAGAAGATAAGAATGAAAATTATTTTAAATTAAAACAGGCATTACAAAATGTATTTTATTTAGCGTTTACTTCTACTTTTAATTTTTGGGATTGTTTTAGAAAGGATTTAACAATTTTTGATAATATTTTAATTTTAAATATTAATTTTGATAATTGTAAAATTGATTTGACAGATATTGTATTTAGAAATGTAAGATATTTAATTGTTTGTAAAGATGATGATAATTATAGATATTATAATCAAAGTTACAATAGTGACGACGATAAAATATTATTAAATATATTACAACAGAAATATTTTCCAAAATTAAATCATTTAGTTTTGGAAGGTCGTCAATTTAATAGTGAATTAAAAGAATGTGATGTTTTACAAAATTTAGAAAAATTAGAAATAAGATGTATGGATAGTGACGATTTTAGAAATGGAAATGATATATTTAACACTTTAAAGAATTTATTACCTTATTGTCCATGTTTAAAGTTTTGTATTATTCCACAATATTTATTAGTTCAATTTTCTAGTTCTGTAAGTTTTGAAGGTGTAAAAGATATTTATAATTTAGATGATAAGAATTGTGTAATTAGTATTCAAAATAATTCTTATAATTATTATTATGAACGTTGTTGGGAATAAATTAATTTCTTTATTAAGCTGTTTATATTTGTACTATTATTGTACTAGAAACCAAATAAAGCAAAAGAATTTAGCTCAATATTAGATTAATAGTGTCAAATCATACCATCCAAAAATGTCAATAGCCTCCTTGCTTTTCAGAAAAAGTTTTAAAACTGGGTTTACAAAGTGTGGAAAATTTTTCAAAAAAAAAATGGCGAACGGAGCTACTTCGGCAACTGTTAATAAACAACGATTAGAAAAACAGCAATTACTTTTATATCAATTGCCAATTGAAACTTTACAAGTTGTTATTGAATTTTTGATTGGAAATTTAGATTTAAATGAAATTACGGAACAATATTTTAAAAATAATAATTCTTTTCATTTTGAATTACCCAGTTTACAAAATGTTTTAACATTAATATCTTTTACAAATGTAAACAAAGGATTATTACAAAAATCAAGTTGGTTTAATACCTTCTGGAAGACCTGTTGTAACACTTTAGATTTTATTTATTATTATAATTTAAATTCTCAAAAAAGAAATGAAGATATTGAAGGAGGTGATTTATTCGAAAACGAAAGAACTGAAATTTGTGATATTCATAAATTAATTTTATTTTCAGAATTAGGAATTGTAATTGATGTAAACAACAAAGAAAATGACAGATTTTGTAAAGAATGGTATAATTTAGAAAATGCTAAAAAATATTTTACAAAAAGAATTGAAATATTAATTGAAGATAAAAATAATATAAAAGAAGAAGAAAATAATTATTTTATTTCCTTTTTAACAAAAATCTTACATTTAATCGCTCCAATCATTAATGCACAAAATGATTATTGGCATTACACAAAATATTATAAAAATAATAATTCTACAAATACAACACTTAATGAAAGAATATTAATAAATGTAACAAAATATTTACAAAATCGTTATTTTATTTGGGATTGTAAAAATGTTGTTGCATTGGGACTAGTATTTGGGGGTAGCGATGAGATTTTTAAGCGCTTAAAAGAGAAAAAACAATATTTGAAATTAAAAAGAGCATTACAAAATGTTTTTTATTTATCAATTAATTATGATTTTATTTATTGGGATTGGTTTAAAAAAGACACAATTATATTTAATAATATTTTGATTTTAAATATAACTTTAAATAATAATAAATTTGACTTGACAGATATTTTATTTAATAACGTAAGATATTTAACAATTAGCTCTGACGATAATTATACAATTAATAATGGCAATGGAGAATATTTAGTACTTAATTTATTACAAAAGAAAAATTTCCCAAAATTAAACCATTTAGTTATTGAGGGGGAATATTTTACAAATAAATTAAAATATTGTAATGTTTTTGAAAGTTTGGAAAAATTAGAAATAAGATGTAAAGGAAGTGACGATTTTAGAAATGGAAACAAAATATTTGAAATATTAAAAGATTTATTGCAAAATAGTCCGCGTTTAAAGTTTTGTGTTATTCCACAATGTTTTGTATTTAAATATTCTAAAGAAGCTTCACAGTTTGAAAATGTTAAAGAGATTTATAATTTAAATGACAGAAATTGTGTGTTTAGTATTCACAATGATTCTTATACTTTTTTTTATAATTATTATTATGATATCATTTAAATAGTTTACAACAAAGTATTTTGATTTTGTAAAATTACAACGTTTTTTTTGTAATTTAAAACTAATGAATTTTATATTTTTAAAGGTGGAACAAGAGTGGTAAACTTACAAAATATCAATTTTGTCTCAATACGTTTCTTTTGTTCATAAAATACAAAGTTAAAATATCATTTAATAATGAATTATCATGATATAATTGTTTATCGTTATTTAACAATAAATATTCTTCATCTTTTGGCCAATTTAAAATTAAATTACTGTCAATTACGTTTCCCCTTAAAATCAGTTTATCTTCATTAACATTTCCAGTGTTAGAAACATTATTAATCATAAATAGTTCTTCAATTTTTGACAATAATAAAACAAATAACGGTTTAAAATTA
>CADWAF010002271.1:0-14657 GCA_902984215.1 Willaertia magna | reverse complement strand
TATCAAGTAAATAAAAATTCAGATTTATTAGGATATAATTGGTATTATAATATTTATAAAGGATTTCATATAATTACTGGAGAATTTGTTGTAATTAAACATATTTATAATCAAGATATTTTACAAAAATTTAAAGAAAGAATGGAAGATTTTATTATGAAATTACAATATATTTATCCACCACATGAACATATTGCACAAATATATACAAGTGTATCTTTACCTATTGAAGATGTAGAGAATAATAATAATTTATTATCTACAACAAATACAATTGTACCAATTATTGTAAATAATAATCAAAAAGAAGAGTTTTATGTTGTGGTTGAAGAATTTTTAGAGAATGGATCATTATTTACATTAGTTAATAAAGGATATGCAATTAATGAAACAATGATAGCTAAATATATTTATCAAGTATTAGAAGCATTAAATTTTATGCATGAACGTTTAGAAATACCACATTTAAATATTAAAGCACAAAATGTAATGTTAACAAAGAATTCTAAAATTAAATTATCAGATATTGGATTTGAATTATCTTTAGAAGAATATAGAAAATATAGACCAACTATTTGTTATTCAGATCCAGAGTTATTTCATTATGTCAAAGAAGAATATCATTATGATAATGATTTATCATTTAGAAGAGAAGAGGTATTAAGGAAAGTAGATGTTTATTCTGTTGGATGTTTAATGTTAGAATTATTTAATAAGAAACCACCATTTTGGGATTTAGAATGGGAACAATTATTTAAATTAAAATTAAATACAAATAATAATCATTTACAATATATTAAAAAATATTTTCCAAAAGAGGATTGTTGTTCAGAATTAGCAATTGATTTTTTACAAAAATGTTTTAAACAACCAATTGAACAAAGACCATTAGTTAAAGATTTATTAAAACATCCATGGATTGTATCTAATGAAGAAATACCTTCACCTTATGTATTTAAACCTAATCCTTTTCAATCTGTTGAAGAATCTAAATCAATGATTAAACCTATAAAATATATATTTACAATAATGATTGATGATAGAAGAAAGAAAATTGTTTATGAAAAGAAAGAAAAATTTTTTGTTACATTAGGTGAATTAGAAGAATTAATTATACAAAAATGTCATGATTTAATTTTACAAATATTATTTAAAGATAATAGTAATAATAGTAATGATGTTAGTAGAGATATTAGTATTGATTATGATTTATTAATTATTGAAATATTTGATAAGGATTGTAATGAATATATTGAATTAGATTCATTAGATTTAATTTTAGAATCACCTTCAGTCAACCAAATAAGGATACGTAAATTTGAACCTTTACAAGTAATGGAAGACACAACTACATTCTCTCCAACAAAAAAGTATTCACCTACAAAATCTACAACATCATATGATACAACAATAACCAGTAATTCTTCTTCATTAGGTTCTTCTTCTTATTTTTCTTCACCTTCTTCTGAAATTGTACCATTTATTGATAGTTTTAATAATTTTAAATTCCCAGCTCCAAAACAACAACCATCTGTAAATATTTCTTTTTATAGTAATACAAAAGATTCCTTTATGGATTCTGTAAGATCTGCTTACAGTAGTCCTCAAAATAAACAAATGGATTTATGGAATAATAGATATTTACCAATACGTAGATTAAATACAGGTGGATTTTCAAGTGTTTATGAATGTGAAGAGATAACAAGTGGTTATTCATCATCATCTAGTAGTTCAACTGGATCAATGAATAGTACTCAACCTGCTTCTCCTGCTTTTGTGGCAGCATCACCAACAGTAGCTAGAAGAAAAGTTGCAATTAAAGTTATAAATATTGATAATACAAATGGATCATTTAGTTTTAATGAGGCAATGAGAGAAGCTTTACAAATTATGCATTTTAGTCATCCACATATAGTTAAAGTATTAGATGTATTTCAACAAAGAATGAATACATTTTCAGATACTAAATTAAGTAGTGTAGATGATAATAATAATGCATATTCTGAATTAAAATTATGTATTGTTATGCCTTTTTATAATTATGGTGATTTAACACATATAATTAAACCAGATAGTATTATTCCATTAAAAATTTTAGTATCTGTAATGAAACAAATAGTATCAGCAATTAAAGAATTACATTCACATCATGTTATACATAGAGATATTAAACCACAAAATATTTTAATTGAAGAATTGGTTAAAGGAAGTAACAATGAAATTAAAAAAATTAAAGTTTTATTATGTGATTTTAATTTATCTAAATCATTAGAAGAATATAGTAGAACTTATTCAGTCTCAGGTACAATGCCATTTATGGCACCTGAAATACAATTAAATCAAGGTTATTCATTTAAAGCAGATATTTGGTCAACTGGAGTATTATTATATCAATTAATTACAAGAGATATACAAACAAATATGTTTATAGAAATGTTACAAAAAGGAGAAAAACATGTTCATGAAAAGATTTTAAAAATAATTAATAATATTTATTTAATTGATGAAGAAAATAATAATTCTAAAAAATCTTTAAGTAGATTTAATCGTTTAAAAGAATTACTTTTTACAACGTTATGTTTTCAACCTGAAAATAGAAAAACTGCAAGTGAATGTTTAGAATTATTAAATACAAAATAGTAATATTGATTAATAATTGTTTTGTAAATAGTTTTTATTTATTTGTAGTATTTACAGTATTTTGTAAAAATAATTTAAATTTGTTTGTCTTCCATTTCTAACAGTAGATGATAAAATCCAATGTTATTAATTTCATTCATTATTGGGATATCCTTTTCTACTATTGTACAATAATCACAATTATTATTATTATTCACTGAACAAATATCAGTAATATTATTTAATTCAAGATTTAAATTATAATTCAAGAATTGTTCTTTAGATTGATAGATTTGATTACCTAGTTGTCCTTGTTTTTCTTGTAAAATAATTAATAAATTCTTTAAGATGGAATGGATAGAATCTTTTTCATATTTTAAATGAAACATTAATGATAAAACTGTTTGAATTAAATTATTTACTTCTTGATAATTTAACGATTGTAATTGAAGTTGTTGTTGACTGTTGGAATTATTTAGTAAGCAATAATAAAGACAGTAAGCAACTTTCTTTGAGAATATGGGTTGATTTTCTCTGCCTTTCATATTTACTATTGCCTTATTTAATCCATTGATGATTAATTGTATGGAAGATTCGTTGGTGTTGTCACTTCTTTTTACAATACTGAGGAACGTTGAAAGAGTTTGATTACGGACTTTACAATCAACCTGGGAATTATCAGTTTTTAATTCTAATAGTGTCTTTAATTTAGAAAGAAAAGGTAAATTATTAATTATTCTTTCTGAAATTACTTCATAAACAGATAAATTGGATATTAATTGTAAAGTTTCCATTACTATGAAGTATACTTTTTGATTATTTCCTTTTAAAGTTAGTTGATTTTCTAGTTGACCAATCAAATTTTCCCACTGTAAGTTTTTAATGATTTCTTTTCTATTTTCAACATTTTGATTTTTTAATAACTTATTTAATTTTCTTGCATATTGAAATATAGAATGTAAGGCAGTCGTTTTCATCAAACTGTTACAATATCGATTTGTCATTCCCATTACATCTTCCTTATTACATTTTACCTCTTTGTTTTGATTAAATACGTTTTCAGTTGTCAATTGATGATGATTATTGTAAATTGGAGAAATTTCCTTCTCGCTGCTGCAATCAGGACAGTCTTCTTGTTCCCTCTTCTTGTAGCTATTGTTTGAAAGGAATTTTTTGGAAGAAAGATAATAATCCTCTTCAACCAAGTTTTGATTTGTTTTTCTTTTAGTATTGTTTGTCGCGCGTGATGAGGCAGAATATCTTCTGACAACTTTAGCTTTCATATTTTGATGTGTTCTTTTTTTTGAATATTGTTTGTTGTAATTTGTGCTTAAAAAGAAGGCAGTCAAACGTATTGATGTTTTCTTGACTATTTTACAGTTTTGGTTTAAAAGGTAATGTGATGATGTTTGTAAATTGTTTAAACATATTGATGTAAATAACTTTAAATAACATTGATAGTTGATGGTGTTTTAAATTTAGAATGTTTTTGTATAAATCAAAAGTCTTATTAAAGTAATTATTTATTCTCAAAAGAACAATGCATTGCAACAAATAATTTCTCTACATTTTCATTATAAAATTGATCTAAAATATTAGTTCTAATAGTTACTGAATAAACAATATCATCTTCACCTTGTTTTAATGAAGGTTTTGAAACTAAAAAACATGTCATCATAAAAGTAACACCTGACATTTGTTTTTGTACCATATTTGGTAGAGCATTAATTGGTGCACTAAATACAACATTATAAGCTTCAATGTTACCAAATTTCATCTTCCTTTCTTTCTTATAAGGTATAATTCTACTATATTGTTTAACAATCTGTACTTGTACAGTCTTCTTTAATACTTCTAATCTAGAAGTTGGATTATTTAATATATTTTGATTTGTTTTTGAATCACCATTTAAAGCTTCAAATAAAATTGATGTTTCTGCCATTTCAAACATATTTTGTTCACCTGTTCTTACAATAAATTGTGCAACTGGATTATTTGTTAATGGTTGTCTACCTGATGCTTGTTGTTGAATAGGTTGTGAAAATTTAAAATTAAATTCATTATTTTCATAAATTAAATAAGTATCATCTGTTGTAATAGATAAAGGTGAAATAAATTTAATAGTTTTTAAATGTTCAAAAATAGATTGTCTAAAATTAGTTAAAGATAAAGAACAATGTGAACGTGAAATAATTAAATAATTTTTACTTTTCTTTTTAAAATATAATTCAATAAAATTATATCCATCTAATTTTTGTTCTGTTGGTAATTGTGATGATTGTTTTTGTCTCTGTAATTGTTGTTGAATTAATTGTTGTTTACTAATATTACTAATAACATTCTTATCATCATTATTCTTATCATTATTACTTGTAATTATCTTTGACATTTGCATTGTTGTCATTGGTATAGAATCAGCATCAGAGACATATGCAAATAATCTACCTTCTTCTTCATTATCAGATAATTCTTCTTTGTCATTATTAAAACCTATCTTTTCATTTAATTCTATAAAATTTTCAATTGTCTTATTTCTTTTCTTTTCTTCCTTTACTTTCTCAATCAATTCTTCAAAAGAAGTGTTTTCATCATGTAATTCAATTAATGCAATTTCTTTACCAATCTTTTCTTTTGAAATGTTTGATAATAAATAAATTAAAATTTTATTTTGTTGTAAATGTTTAGGTAAAAAATTAATTGTCT
This sequence comes from Willaertia magna, assembly GCA_902984215.1. NCBI lineage: Eukaryota > Heterolobosea > Eutetramitea > Acrasida > Naegleriidae > Willaertia > Willaertia magna. The sequence goes on along the minus strand of CADWAF010002271.1, from coordinate 9,335 downwards.
TTTCATTAATTTTTAAAGATTGAAATGAAGAATCACATAATTGCATAATAAATCCTAAATCTCTTTTACAAACATAAAAATTACCTGGTGATTGTGGTTTAAATATTTCTAAACTTCTTAGTAAATGATGAATAAAATTTTTAATTTTTTTATTAAATTTATCTCTATTTAAATCATATGTATTAAATTGTAAAATAAATATTCTATTTGATTCATTTGATTTTATTCCACATAAATATGTTAAAAATTTAAATTCTTCTTTTTGTAATTGTCTTTGTTGAGTTAATTGTTGAGTTAATTGTTGATTTGGTTGTTGTTGATTAGAAGTAACTTCACATGAAATTTCATAAGCTATTTTTGAATTTACTTTTACGGCACGTTCTTCTAAAATAGTAAATGGAATGTTTTGTCTATTCATTTTATTTAATGTTTCTAATAAAAATTCATGTGCAGTAACATTTTCTAAACAATCTTCAAAATTAATCATTGTTGCTATTTAATTATTTAATATTTAATTTAAATAAGATGATACTTACAATTTGTACTTTTAGTCTTTTCTTTTAATTGAATAGAAGTAACACCACCTGGCATTGTTACAATATCAGAATTTAAATTTGATGGATATTTAAATTTAATACCAATTTTTAAATTATTAAAATCTTTCCAATCATTTTCTTTATAAAACATAAAATCATCTGTAAATGTATAATAATGTTCAATTTTATCTTGTGGTTTAATTTCCGATATAATTCTTTCTTTTCTTTCTTGTTCTTCTATTTGTACTGGATTTAAATTTTCTGTTTTTTGATCATTTGTTGAAGGATTAAAATAACCTAATATTGAATTAAGCATTTTTTTATTTTCATAAAATTTAATTTATTTTTTATTTTCATAAAATTTATTGTTTTAGTTTTGGGTTGGGAACTTCTGTTTTTTGAAAGATGAAACGCTCGTTATTTTTCAAACAGTTTTCAAAGAAAAAAATGTCATTTGGTGCAGATAAACATATTGTTAAACAACTTCCTGTTCATCATCTTCGTTTAGAGGTTGTTTCAGCTACCGATCTAATCAACACTGATAAGGGAAAAACTGGTATGTTATTTACAATCAAATCATCTCTATAATGTTTAAAATTTCAATAAATTTCACTAAATAATAATTTGAACTACATAGATGTCAGTGATCCATATTGTAAATTGTGGATCAATTCAGCAACAAGAGAAAAAAAAGTAACCAAAGTAATTCAAGATAATTTAAATCCAATTTGGAATGAATCTTTTGAATTTGAAATTCATGATGATCCAAATAATGTAATTGTCATTGCTCAATTATTTGATAAAGATAAATTTACATTAGATGATGCATTAGGTTTTGCTTCTTTTTCTTTAAACATTTTTCAATTAAAACAATTGGAAACTATTCACTTAAATTTACCTCTTCAAGGAGTACCTCATGGAGAATTACAGTTACGTATTACTCCTTTAGATTTTGATCTCAATGAAGGTTCAATTACAAAAGAAAGTGGTGAAATTCCTCAAATAGATTTACATAACTTTTTAAAAGCATATAAAACTAAAAAAGGAAAAAGTTTTAGTGAACGTGGAAGAAGTTTACGTTCTATTTTAACAGGTAAAATTACAGAAGAAGAATCTAAACGTTTAGATCAATTATTTGGTGTAATTTATGTAGAAGATGTTTACAATAGTTTACAAACAGGTGATATTATTTTACATTCTGGAAAAGGAAATTTCTCTAAAGCAATTCAATTAAGTTTTGCTTCAACTTGGTCACATGCATCAATTGTCATACGTAATCCATCAAATGAAATACGTAAGGCATATAATTTACCATCAATTGTAAATGAAAATCACGTTGACATCTTTGTTGCAGAATCAGAAACAGATTGTGTTGATAAAAGAGAAGGTGGTGGTATACAATTAGTTGAATTATACTATTGGTTAAATGATTATCTAGATCGTGATCCAACAGATCTATGTGTGTTAAGAAGATTAGCTATTCCACAAACAACAAATAATAATGAAAATAGAAATTTAGATCAATTCCCAGAATTAGAAAAATATTTATTAGATTCAAAAGATAAAACTTATGAAGTTAGTAAGAAAGAATTAGTTTTCTGTATCATTAAGAAGAATAAGCAATCAAATGATTCAAGTGTATTTTGTTCAGAATTTGTAGCTTCTTGTTATTTACATATGGGATTATTACCTAATTATACTTTAACAAATAATTATGGTCCACGTGATTTTTCTTCTGAAACAAATAATGTTAATTCTGTTTTATTGAAGGGAGCTCAATTTGGTGAAGAAAAGAGAATTAGAGTAAGAGCATTTGATGAAAAGGTTGTTATGTAATTTATTAAAATAATTATTTATTTTACAATTCTTTTGAAATGTCACTTTTCATTCCTTACAATAAAGTTATATTTAAAAAATGTCGGAAATAGATCAACCTATAACGACCATAGTGGAAGAAAAACAAGATGAGGAAGAGATAACTGAATATTACAACAATACACTGATTAATAGCAAAAGAACTTTCTATAGAAATTTGTGGGCAATACTTGGAGGTGGATGGTTCTTTAGTTTCCTATATGGGTTATTTGCTTTCGTTTGGTTTGGGTGCTGTTGTTGTTTATGTTTACCGTGTTCTTTTCAATTATTTAGAATTTTTAGATTTGTTATAAATCCTTTTCATTTTCAAGAGTTTACAATTAGGAATCAGTCACATAAAGGCAAAGAAAGGCAAGGAGTAATTGTGAATAATGATATGTTGATAATGAAGAAGTTATTGTATAAAAGGGAGAAAAACACTTGTAGTTTAATATTTGTAAATATTTTATGGTTATTTTCTTTTGGTTGGATTGTTTGTTTTTGTCATTTACTGTCAGCTTTATTTCTAACATTAACAGTTATTGGATTTTCTTTTGCAAAGAGACATTTAGTTTTAATACCTATTAGTTTAATGCCATTTGGTGTTTTTATAAGATTTATTTAAATTTTTTACACTTCAATATTAATAAAATATTTAATCATTCACCCCAACGTAAATGATATAATTATGGTTTTAGTTAATTTTTAATAAAAAATGAAAAGTAAATAAATTTAAAAAAATTAAATTTGTTTATTATTATTATAAAATTAAAATTAAAAAAATAAAGTCTTTTCTTGTTTTAATATAAATATTTATATTATTATATAAAAAATAAATAAATTTTTTACTATATTTAAATTATTTTTAAAAATAAATTTATATTTAATTTATATTTAATTTTTAAAATTTTTAATATAATAATATAAAATATAATATTTTAAATATATTTATTAAATTATAATTAATTTTAATAATATACAAAAAAAATTGTTATAAAAGTTAAATTTTATATTTATATATTATTTACTTTAAAAATATTTAAATTAAATTTAATATTTAATAATTTTTTTAAAATCTATATTTATTTTTTAATAATATATATAAATTATTGATCATAATATATTAAAATATAATTTTAAAATTAAAAAAAATATATTTAAGTATTTTATTAATAAAATATAGTTGTTTTATATTTTTATATTTATTAAATTTTAATAATGTAAAGATATTGGTTTGTAGAATTTTTAAATTTAATAAATATTATTATAAAAATAATAATATTTCTATATATTGATTAATCTTAAATATTAATTATTAAATAATGTAGTTTTTTGTTTATTAATTTTATTTAACTTAATAATAATAATAATTTATTAAATAAATAATTTTCTTTTTAATCTTATTAACATTATTAAATAAAAATAACAAAAACAATAATAAATTAATAATTTAAATTATATTAATTTATAAACTAATATTAAATAATTTTTATTAATTTATTAATTACTTTATTTAATAATTTAATTTTAAAAAAGTTTAATGAATATATTAGATTTATTAAAAAAATATATTAAATTATATAATTATATAATAATTTTAGAAACTAAATTATTTAATATTTTTAATGAATTATAATACAATTATTAATATATAACTTTAATATATTTATTATTAATTCGTTGTTGCTAATATTAATATTTATAATTAATTTATATTTATAATAATAAAAAACTTCATAATAAATATTAATTTTAATAATTAATATTAATATAACAATATATTTCAAAATTTCATTTAAAAATATATAAGGGGCTTAAATTATTTTAGTATATAAGGTTAATAGGATATAAGGTTAATGAAAAATGAATATATTATAAAAAATATTAGTTAAATATAAAAAAAGTTTAAAAAAAAAATAAGTTAAAAATTATTTTAAAAATTGATTTAATTATTAGAAGAGTTAAAAGTATTATTAAAAAAAATTTTAATTGAAATTATAAGAAATTTTTAATAAATAAGTAAAAAAAATAAAAAATTTTTTAAAAAAAAAGTTCTGGATAATAATGAAGATGAAAAGTAAAAAATTAAAAAAATAAAAAATTAAATAAAGTTTAAATATAAAAAAATTATTATTAAAATTTTAACTATTATTACTATTAAACTTAAATTAATTAAAGAAAATAAAATTAAAAATAATTTAATTTTAAGTGAATGGTATAGATTTAAGAGATTTATTTATAAATTTTTAATTTTTTTATTATATCTTTAAAAGACTTCAAAGAAAAGATATTTATTATTAAAAAACTAAAGATAATATTAAATTTTATTTGAAGTTAAAAGAATAAAATAAATTTATTAAAATTTTATAAATTATTTAAAATTTAATTATTAAATAAAAAATTATTTTTATTAGGGATTAATTGTTTAAAAAAAATATTATTTATATTTACTTTAAATAATTCTACAAATTATAATTCTAATTTGAATTAATATAATTTAAATAAAGATTTATTATTAGATAAAGAAAATAAAGATTAAATAATTTAGTTGATTTATTAAAAGATTAAAGATTATTTAATAATAAAAATATTAAAAGTGTAACTTTTTTAAAAACTAATAAAATATTAACTAATTTACTACCTAATATTTTAAATATTAATAATAATTTAATTATTATTGAAGATATTAATAAATTAATTAATATTAAAAATATTTATAAATATAAAAGACAAACTAAAAAATATTAGTATAATTATTTAAAAAAAAATTATAAATTAATATTTTTTTTAATAATAATAAAAAGAAATTTAATTTAAATAGTATTTTTTAATATATGTTGAATATTAAAAGATTTAGATATTTTTATAATATAATATTTGGTTATTTTTATAATATTTTTATTTAATATATTAAACATAAAAATTTTTTTATTGAAGAAGTTTAGATATTAAGAAAGAAATATAAGATATTTTTAAGGAGATTAAAAAGAATATATAATAAATAAATTAAAAAAGTTAAATTATTATTAAATAAAAATAGAGATACTTTAGTTTAATAATAATAGAATTATTGATAAATAAAAAAATAAAGATATTTCAAATAAAGTTATTAAATATTTATTATTAAAAAATAATATTTATTTAGATATTGATTTAAAAAATAATTTATAATTAATATTAAAAGAATTTAAAAATGATATTTTAATTGATAAAATATTAGATATTTAATTAAATATTAAAAATTTATTTAATATTAAAAATATTAATAATATTTTTATTGAATTTGATAAAAATTAAATTTTAGAAATTTTATTAATTAGAATAATAAAGGAATTAAGATGTTTTATTAGAATAGTTTATGGTAATTAAAATAAAATTTTAAAAAAACAACTAATAATATTAATAAAAAAACTAATAAAAATCATAATTATACTATAGATAAAGCAATTAAAGAATTTGTTAATGATAGATTTTTAGAAAAAAAATTAAATTAATAAAATATTTATAATATTTAAAAAAACAAAATAAAAAAAATTATTATTATTTAGATTAAAAAAATAATATATTTTTAATAATTAAGATAAAAGAATTATAAAATTAATAAGTCTTTATATAAGTTAAAGTTTAGTAATTATAAAATTAAGATTAATGTAAATATTAAAGAGTTTAATAATTTAAATATTAATTTAGAAAATATAGAAATAAATAATAATAATAAAATTATTCAAAAAAAAGATAATATTAATTTTAATAAATTAAAAAATTAAAAAGTAATTAAAAAAAAATAGTATTAACTTTAATAAAGAAAATAAAGAAATGATTATAGAGAAGATAGTTTAGATTTTAATGAAGAAAATAATAATTAAAGTAATTTATTTAAAGTAAGTAGTGATAATGAAGATAAAGTAGAAATTATTTGGATAGATGATGAATTAGATTAATAAATTTTAATAAAAATTAAAAGAAATTTAATTTAACAATATTTAGTTTCAGTTTAATAAATTATTTTAAAATTAAACTTGTTTTAAGAATGTTAGGAAAATAAAAAATAGTAGTTATAAAGGTATGAAGATATTATAAAATTTTTTGATAAATTTATATTTTTTATAAAGTCATAATATTTTATTTTTTAGAAGGTACTAAATTAAAAAAATTAAAAAAAGAATGGTCTTTATATTTTTAAAAAAGGTTTAAAGTTGAACTGAAAATAAAAAAGATTATTAAAAATTATTAATTAATAATGTTATAGCATTTAAAGTAGAGGAAAAGGGGTTTGGTAATTAGTAATTAAATAAAATATAAATTTATTTAAATCATAATATTTTATTCTTTATTGAAAACTAATTTTGATATTAAATTATTATTAAATAATATTGTAAACTAGCTTTAAAATCTGAGAAATCAATATTTTTTTTATTAATATAAATAATACTTTCATCTATTTCTTTCCAAATTAATTCAATACTTTTATTATAATATTTACAATCAAAACATAAAGAATTAAAATTATTATAATGAATAAATAATTTAAAATTTTTTAAAAATGTAATTGTATTTAAAGATTATTATAAAATTTAATTAAATTATCTCTTACATCTTCTTTGAAATTTAAAGATAAGTTATAATAATGATTAATTAATGATAAAGGTTTAATTATAATATAATTAGATTTATTAGTATTAAAAATAAAAGAATTACAAATAAATAAATTTTTATTTATAGAAATTAAGTAAAAAGGTAAATTATTAATTATTTTTTTATTTTTTAAAACTAAATAAACCTTATTTTTATTAATGAAATTTAGTTAGTTTATACTTTTTATTTAAAAGAAATCAATTTTTCTAAAATTTTAACTGTTTTCAAAATTTATTTTTTCCAACAAAACAAATATTTAGCAAAATGTAAGTATTTAGTTTAATAATAATAATTATTTTAATGATTTCAGATTTAAAGAATATTAATAAATTTGTTGAGAATTTCATTATAAAATTAAATTCTTTTAGTGTTTACTTTTGAGTTAATTTATTGTAAAAAAGGTTTTATATTAAGTTATTAAACTATATTTGTGACAAAAATAAACAAGATAATAATTAATTATTCTTTTATACTTGTTTTCTAAAAATAAATAATATTTGTTCTATTTTGATATTTTTATATGTGTACAAATTATGGTAAGTATTTTTTTATTTGAAAATTGTATAAATTTATACTTTTTTTTATTTTTTAGTTTACTTAAAATAATATATTACTACAAATTTAAAAATTATTAAACTTTTTTATGTTCTAGTTACAAAATTCATTAAAAAAGCAAAGATTTTAATAAAATTTATTATGTAGACAATTATAATATCGATTTTACTTATAAAAAGATGAATAAGAATTATATATTTAATTAAAATGTTCATATTGTTGTCTTGTTTTATTTTTTTTTGAAAAGAATATTAATTTAAATTCTATTTCAAATAAAATCTTTACAAAACATTTACTAACCGAAAATACAGATTTCATTAAAAAAATATATAAAGATTTTATATATATTAAATACTTAAAAAAGTATTTTCTTTAAGCATTAAAATTAAAAATTACTCTTTTAAATACTTTTAACAATCCTTTAAAACCAAACTAAATTAAAATAAAACTATTCTTAACTATTAATGCTTATAAATCTATTAAATTTATTCTATATTTACCTTTATCTGATTATAGTTTGATTAGAATTTTAAATAAAATTATTGAATGCAGTAAAGATAAAAAATTATTTTTTTTAAGGTGGATATTAATTTGTTTAAAAGAATTTACAAGATAAGTTTATTAAAATATTTTATATTAACTTATATAAAATTATACAGTTTAATTAAAAAAAAGTATAAATTTATATTTTTTTTTATTTTATAAAATTTGTATAAATTTATACTTTTTTTCAATTAAACTATATAAATTTATACTGTTTTTATTAAATTAATTTATATAAATTTATACTTTTTTTAAATTAAATTTGTATAAATTTATACTATTTTTAGATATTATTAGCTGCTTTTAAGTATTAACTATTTAAGTATTAAAATAATAAACTCTATATAGTTAATAGTTTATAATATATTTTCAAAATGGTCTAAAATTAAGGCTTTTTATATAAATTTAAAATTACTTTTCAAATTATTTATTCTTACCTTACATGATTATTATTTTACTCTTAAAATCAATTACTTTGCTTTATTTAATGATTGTAGGGATGTTTTGTTGATAATTTTTATTATTTAAAAGTAATTATTATATAGTTATACTAAATTATTATAATTTTTACTTTTTAACTATTAAAATAAGAATAATAGTAGCTTTATATAATATATAGTACACAATATTGGTGGTTTTAATGAGAAAATTGGTAAAATGGCTTTCAATTATTTATTTAGATTATATAATAACAATAATAATCTTGATATTTTAAAACAAAAATGTAAAGAATTTAAAAGTATTAATTTTATTTATAATTTATACAATATTTTTAAAACTATATATATTACTAATAAATATCATTTAAAACCAAATGATACTAATGTTGTTTATATTAAAGAAAAATTATAACAGATATATGAAAAATTAAAAGAAAATGACTTATAAATATTAATTTATTCTGAAAAGCCTTTTTAGTTTTTGATAACTGATGATAAAATAAAGAAAATAATTATTATTGATAAAATTATATCTTAAAATTTAAATGAATTAATTGATAAATAGATTAAAAATAATAATAAATACTTTAAAAACAAAACTGAGCAAAAAAAGATTAAGCAAATATTACAAATATTCTATTTGAACAAAAAATAATTTGTTTAAACATTAATAAAAAAAGTATAAATTTATATACTTTTTGAAACAATTTTAATTTTTTTCTTTTTTAAAAGAATATTTTAAATAGAAGTAATATTTTTTTAAAAAATATAA
>CADWAF010002268.1:0-18430 GCA_902984215.1 Willaertia magna | reverse complement strand
TTTACAAGAAAATACTTGCATTTCCTTTCAATTCTTTCTTTCCTTTCTTATCTTGTTTCTTTAAAGGTGAAGTTGGTCCCAATTTACTTGGTGAACTACCACTAGTAGTACTATCATTCATTGTTGTCGTTAATTTTTCCAATCCACTTTCCTTACTTTCAAATTCCTTAAATGCTTCTTTCGATGGTTCTGAATAAGAATCAAAACCAGTTGGATTAACACCATAAGGTAAATTAGAAAGTACCATTGCTTTATAATGATGACCCATCTCTTTTGGATTTGTCAATCTTTCATAAGCACCAATTAAATTCTCAATTTGTTCATCACTCAACTTTGGATTTTGTAATAACTTTGCAAATCTTGTATCCATCGATAATTGATGTAAAAAATCAGATTGATATTGTGGTCCATGTATTTTAATATTTGTAAACTTTTTAGCAACAGTTTTTAAACTTGAGAAATCAACAAATGTAGATAAATCAACCTCTCCAGGTTTATCTAAAGGAGAATCTGTAAATTTATGTCCTTCAATACCTTGTAAAGTAAAACCCATTGGACAATCATTACCATAATCTATTATTAAAGCAGAACCACCTCTATTTTTTAATATTTCACAAATTCTTTCAGTGTAACCTATACCCATTGCATTTACTTCTCTTTTTGCACCAATTTCTTTAGGACCTTCTGTTAAATGTACAAATGCAGTGGCCATCGTTGGTCCTGGTGATAAAACAAATTTAAAATGATTTTTTGTTTCTTTTGAGTCATCAATATCAATTAATACTTCTACCCATCCTCTTTCAGTATACTATTATTTACAATAAATTAATTTACAATAAATAATTTAATAAATAATTTACAATAAAAACTTACTTGAAATTGATAAACAGGTAAAGCATCAAAAAATTCATGAGCTATTATTAAAATTGGAATATGACTTTCTATTGAAGTATATTTTTCTAATCTATCATCCCATTTAAATTCAATATTTTCTTTAAATTTATCTAATTTTACTTTTTGTACTTCTTTTAATGTTTCACTTGCCTCAATTAAATGTACTTTCTTTAAAGCTTTCTTAAAGGATGAAAATATTGGATATTTTGAATGATTTAAACTATCTAATATATCATGCATTAAGGTACCCTTTCCAGGACCTAATTCTAGTATTTCAATTTCTGAAGGTCTACCCATTCTATCCCACATATCTACACACCACACTCCAAGAACTTCACCAAAAACAGAAGTAATTTCTGGAGAAGTAACGAAATCACCTTCTCTTCCGATAACTCTTTGATTTGTTTCTCCTGAATTATTGTCAGATTGTTGTTGATTATTACTACTACTATCATATTTTGCTGTATAATAATAACCATAAGCTGGATTTAAAAGAGATTCCTGAATAAAAGTGGAGACAGAAATTGGTCCAGCACCTTTGATTTTATTTTTTAAATGTTTAATCATTGCAGTTTCATTCTCTTTCACAACATCTTCAGCATAAGATTCTAAAACGAGTCCGGAAGTATCTACAGATACAACTTGTTCTTCACATGTATAAATATTCACATTAAAATGTCTTAAATTATTATTGCCAACAAGATTCAAATAATTATTGTTGTGAAAAATCTTTTTTTTACCTAGTAAATAACCTTGTTTTAAGCATTTCATTTTTTTTAACCATTTTCTGCCAAAATTCAACCTTACTCAATAATTTGTCTTATGGAAGGAAGCATTGGTTGTTGCTGTTGTATTTGAGGATTACTATTAACAAAACCATTATTATTGTTTTGATTGTGATTTATCATTGGGAGATGATGTTGCATACTTTGTGTATTATTTGGTGTTGTTGGATTATTGCCTGGTGATGGATTATAAGGGAAATGAAAAGATGAGAAAGATTTTAAACATTCCTCATCGTACGATGAATCATAAGACTCAAAAGCATAAGATACTCTTCTTTTAGGTATCGTTGAATGCTGTTCTTCCATATGATTTGAGGAAGAATTATTATTATTCGCAACTGTAATATTAGAAAAATTAAAACTTAATTCATCAATAGAATTCTTTCGCTGTTGATGATGGTGAGAATAAGTCAACTCGGAAATACTAGGCAAAGTATTTAACGTATGCCTATTACCATAAGCTAAATATCGTTGTTGATCTTGAGATAAGGTTTGATAGTACGCTGTACCATATAAGGCACCTTGATCTTCCTTGTTAGGCGAGCTTTCATCAGATGAAGATATGCTAGTTTCTCCAAAAGAAAAACCTTTCGTAAAGTATCCATTGGGATTTGAATTTGAATAAAATTGATCATCTCTCATAGGTTCAACAACTAGCATAGGAGCGTTAGTATTATTATTTGTTGTTGGAGAATACATTCTATTATTATGATTACCATTATAATTATGTATTAAATTGTTATTATTATTTGTTCCGCGTAGCTCATTAAATTGAGTTATTGTTTGTTGAAGATCTCCACATGGAATAGATGATCTTCTTGCGTTCCTTAGATTAATATTCAGTGGTATGAAGCCTTCGCCTGTACCAGGGACTGAAGATTCCGTAACAACAGATTTCCTTCTACCGGTATTCATTGCTTGTTGTTTTTTCGTTATTTTACTCAAATTATTATTAAATGAGATAGAGGGATTTGATTTTTTCGTAGTTGGTCTTTGAATGGGAATTGTACCACTGGTGGGACCACTACTAGTAATAACGCTATTGGACCCTTCAAAGTTCGTAAAAGTAAACGGAGAATGGATAGTATTGGTATTTTCATTAATGTTATGGTTGGAAGAATGTATAGATGATTGGTTAATGTTATTATTATTATGAATGGAAGTAGTTGCGACAATAGAATTATTTTCATATTTAGAATGATTACTTTCTTGTATTGTAGAGTTGTTATTATTAAATTGTTGCTGACTCTTGTTATACATATTCTTTCTAATATCACTCGCTTCAACAATTTTAAACTCTAAGTTAGTTGGTTTCTTCTTTGGAATTTTAAAGTGGTGTATGTATGGTTGTTTACTATTATTCGTAGTACCACTATTATTATTACTATTATTACTGCTACCATGCATTGTTTTATTCATTTTTTAATTTATAATAAAAAAAACTGTTCAGTCTCGTTTAAGAAGCAGTTATTGAAATAAAATGGAAATACGAGACGTTTATAATAGGAATCAAATCGAACGAAAGTGGCAAATGTTTATAATCGGTAAAGCCTAACAAAAAAATGGAAGACAAATCCTCACGCGAGGAAAGATTGCGATTCAAGTCAAAGCATTCAAACTTTCTTCTTCAGGGTGAGTTACCACCTGGTGGTGAGAGTGAAAGTAAATTAGGAGATAAAGAAGAACGAAAAGAAGAAACCATTACAGATCATTATCAAATCTTTGAAAATATTAAGAAAGAAAAAGAAAGAAATGAACCCTATCAAATGTATTTCTACTATCCAAAATATCTTCATCCCGAAGCAGTCGCATTGATTGCACAAAACCTTTTAAATGAATGGGAAGATGAAGAAGAGAAAGAAGGAAACCATCCAACATCGCAAGTATCTACTACCAAAGATGACACAAACAGAGAAGATACTGATCTAAAAGAATAAGACTCTTGCATATACGACGGTTTCATTTAAACAACTTCATTTCACAGAACTTCACTTAGATTTTTATATCAACGATTTATAGGTTTCAGCATTCTTACATCGTTCTCCATTTACTTAATTATGAAACTTTGAGCCTTGGCAGTAAAGTGATGTATTTTTTTGGCGCAATCGTTTACAAATGAGGAACTAGAGTTTAAAAGAAATAAAAAATTCTCGAAAGAGTTTTTTCAAACAAAAGCAGAAGAAGGCTTGAATGGAGTTTCCAGTTAATATTCAAAAGATCGTAAAATCAATTCATCGTAATGGAAAGGATGAGGAAAATTATATAAGTGTTTGGAATAAGGAGTTTCTTAATATATTGAAAGAAAAGGATATTGAAAATTATGAGATATTATGTAATGTAATTGATAAGATAGGTGAGGCAAGTGTTAGGGCTCAACAAATTCCTCAACCTATAACATCTTATGGTAGATTATTATGTACAGATAATAATCTTTACCTTTACATTATAGATAACAAAGTATTAGGTCTTTTAAAAGTCGGAAAGAAAAAATTATTTTACAGGGTATGTTTACACTACAATTAGGCTTTTTAACAAATAACAAAACAAACTATAGTTTCCAAGTGGTGAATTTAGGGAAATCTTTCCTTTGTGTGTTTTGGATTTTTACGTTCATGAAAGTTGTCAACGTAAAGGAGTTGGAAGCATCTTGTTTGAATATGTTTTACGTGAAGAAAATGTTACACCTGAAAAGCTGGCTTATGATAGGCCTTCCATTAAATTAATTTCTTTTTTGAGAAAACATTATGGCCTAGCTGATTACATTCCTCAAAGTAATAATTTTGTGGTGTTTAAACAATACTTTACAAAAGGAGAAAACAAACATTATTCAGCTTTTGAAACCACTGCAACTACCACCCCAACAAAGGGTAGTCCAATTAAGACACTTGATTCTCCCTCTCTTTCATTTAACACCCCAACAAAAGAAAGCTTTTCTCCAAGTAATAATATGAAGAATACTTTAAGGGAAAATCAATTTTCTCCAAACCAAACATCCCCTTCTTTACTACAAAATATTAATAATATTAATAATACCACTTCCAGTCCTAATACCTTAAACTTTACAAATAATGCTAGCCCTTCACGTAAATATGTACATTATAACCCTATTACCAATCAATATACTGAATATGTTGTAGATCAAAGTCCTCAAAAAACAGGCAAGAAAATGTTTAGCCCTTCCAAGATTTTGTAAGCAACAAAGAAACAAATTTAAAACAAATAAATTTAATTTGTAAAAAAATGCTTTAAATGACAGACTTTAAATTTTTTGAAAGAGCATTGCAATCGGAAGAATGGTTTGACCACATTGGAGAATGGATAGAAAAATGTAAATATTTCATTGTTTTATTGTTTTCTAACACAGCACTTTTTAATTTTTCAAAATAGTATCCTTGATGAATGTAAAGAACAATAATTTAACTCTTTACGATAAAATAAAAATTGAAAATTTATTAGGTTTTTGTCACTACTGTTTAGGTAATTTAGAACAAACGGAAAATCATTATAAAGAATGTGAAAATTTATTATCAACAATGGTTAAAACTCAAACTACTAATATAAAAGAAGATAAATCAAATCAAATTATTATACAATCTATTTTAAATAATAATATTGGAGTAATTTATTTACATTTTGGAAAAATTGAAAGTGCATTATCCAAATTTAATGAATCTTTAACATTTTGTAAACAATTACCATCGTTAAATACCTTTTCCATTTTACCTTTATTAAATTTGTCTTATGTGTAAGTACAAACCTTTTGAAATCCTAACAACAACAATAATAACAAACCCAACTTTTCACATTTACAAAAAAATAATTTAATAACAAAAATTAGTTCATTAAAACTAAATAACGATTTAGATAAAGCAGAAGAATATCTTTTACAAATCATCCAACAAAATGATACAATTTTCGAAGCGTGGTTACTTTTAAGTGAATTGTATCTACAACATGAAGAATTTGAAGAAGCCTTACAATGTTGTTATAAAGCAAAAAAATTAAAACCCGAAAATATAAATACCTTAATCCTATTAGCCATTATTAAATATGAAATGGGTTGGGATTCAGAAGCTCTTCATATACTAGATGAAATTAAAAAACGAGATTCAGAAAATCAAAATATTTATTGTTTATTTGGATTAATTTTTAGAAAGAGAAAAATGTATGAGAAGGCTATAATAAGTTTTTTAAAGGCTATAGAGTTAGCTCCTTATCATTTATTTAGTTTAGAATGTTTAATGGATTTATATTTTGAAATTGGTCAATTAGGAAAAGTTTCTTTTATTTTGGAAAAGATATTAAATTTATTTACGGTTAATAATAATAACATTAATAGTAATAATACTAACATCAATAAGGAAGATCATTATTTATCGCCAATAATGGATTTAAAGAAAAGTGTACTGTCTTTCATTGGTTTTGGCAAAGAGATAAATAATAGCAGTAGTGGAAACAAAAATAATGGCGGGAAAAATCACTTTGATTATTTATTAAATTATTATAGTTCAAATAATAATTTGTTTTACAATCGATTGCCATTTGGAATTCGTTCAAAATTAGTTGAAATATCAGCTTTAAATAATCTTTCTTTAGTAAAATATCAATCTGGAGATACAGAAGGCGCATTAAGAATATTGTTGGAAGGACATGGAATTGGTAAGTGTTTAATATTATTGTAATAATTAGAATAATTAATTTAATTATAATTTTATTTTATAGATACACAAGTGTTAATGTTTGATATTGTTGGAAATTATAAAATACAACAATTATCTCATCAACAACCACACGTATTAAAATTACTTTGGTTTTATTTAACAAATTTAAATTGCCCAAAAACTGGTTTAATTTTTATACAAATTCTTTACAATAACGTTACAAAAAATATGAATAAACCATCCATAAAACATAACAACATACTTTTCTGGTATTACATCGCATTAGCATTAAGTGGAACCCCATGGAAAGCATTAGATTACTCAAAATGGATTTTTGAAGATATAAGTGAAAGAGATAACTTTCCGTTTTATTTACAAATCTTTTCTTATAATCGCTTAGAATTAAATCAAAGTGGTGAGCTACTAGATGATAAAACTAAAAATCATTTGGAAATGTGTTTTAAGGAAGTGGATGAAAGGTATTTAGCAATAATTTATGAGAAGTGTTTATTTTATTATAATCAACGAGATTTACAACGAGCTACGGATATTCTTCAACAAAATAAGGAATTGACACAATCATTACCTGAATTTCAAGTAAGTTATTTGTATACCGTGTTTAAACTTATATTTGTTTTAATTAAAGTTTTTATTTGCGAAAATATTATATAAAAAGAAGAGTGCTATTGCAGCTAGACAATCGTTACAAATAATAAATAATTTAATTAAAACATGCCCTAAACATTATGATTATTTATATTATAGATTAAAATTATTAGCGTGTTTAGGTGATTTAAATTTTCAAAGTTATTTTAAAGATTTTAATCCAATTACCATTGAATTTACAATTAAAAAATTTAAAATTGGTATAAAATATTTTTTATTACAATTTTATTTAGAAAAAGCAAATGAATTTTTAGAAAAATTAAATCGTTTAATAGAACAACAAATCCCTTTATGGAAGGAAAAGAATTTACAAACTAATAATAACCAAAATGATAATTTTGAATATTTAGAACAAACAATTAAAATACAAAAACTAAAAGATAGCTATCACTTTTTGAAAGCAAATTTATTATTTTTAAATAATGAATCTTATAGAGAAGTTATGGATGAAATTGAAAATTTACAAATTAATTATAGAAAGAAATCTAAAGTACTTTTATTTGAAATTCAAATATTTCAATTAACTTCTAAAAATAGATATCAATTAATTAAATTCTTTCAAAAATCACAACAAGTTTTATCATTTAATTTATTAGATGATAGTAAAATATTTCAACCAATTATTTTTCAACAAGTAATTTTATATTGTTTACAAAATGATATGAAAAGACAATCTATTACAATTTTAAATAATATGGGATCAACTAGATTTGCAAGAATGGATACAATTTATCCATTAGTTAAAATTGCATTTTATTTAGATTTAATTGATAATTTAGAATCTTATCTTTCTAAATTGGATATTTCTTTATTAAAATATCAATTATTACAAAAATCAAATGTTACAAAAAATATTTTATTTGAATTTGATTTATTTAAATTTAGATTAATTTTAGTTAAAATGAAAAATGTTATAAATAATTTACAAAATAATCAAAATAGTTTACAAAATAATTTAAGTGGAAATAATGAATTAAATATTTTAAATGAAGAATGTTTAAATTTATTTAATTTATTTTTAAATTCATTTCAATATTTAAGTAATCAATATAGTAAAGAAATTTTAAAAAATAAAATTTTAAAAGATTTTATAATAATACAAAATAAATTAAACTTCACAAAAAAGAAAGAAATTTATAATTTATTAATAAATAATATACCACCAAATTATTTACCAAATGAGATTGTAAAAAATAATTATTTAGAAAGAAAATTAAATTTTGAATTAGAAAGAAAAATAAATGTAAATAATATAGATAAATATATTTTAATTATTCATAAACAAATTTTAGAATCTTTTGAGGAAAATGATTTTAATTTTATAAATACTACAACTTTTTATAAAATGACACATTTTGTAACTTTTACAAAAAGTATTTTACAACAGAAATTAATAAATTTTGAAAAGGAAGTTTTTTATTTATTGGAAGAAATTATTTTAAATCATCAAACTTTAAATAATGATTATTTATTAATATTAAATATTTATTTAAAAAATATTGTAAAAGATAATTTAAATGAAAATTTAAATATCTTAAAAGATTTTTTAATATTTGAATTTTGTAATCGTGAATTATTTTCAGAACATTTTTTAAATCTTTTTCTTTCAGAAATGGATCCAATTAAATTTATCCAATTACAACAAAATAAATTTAATAATTCCTATTTTGTAAAGTTTAATGAAATTATCAATGAAAGGAAAAATATTTTCTATTTACTTTTGAAATTATATCAAATAGAAGAAAATGAAAATTATATTTATCAAATTTTAAAATTAAATAAACGATTTGAAATGAATAGTACAATAAATAATTATTTATTTAGAACACATTTATTTAAAGTTTACAATAAAAAATATAATAAAGAAAATTTTAATAATAATAATTTAATTAATAATAACACATTATGGTTTTTAAAATATGATTCCATTAAACTTTTAATTAATGAATTATTAAACAGAACAATGACAGATTTACCAATAACTTTAAGTGAAACTAAAGAATCAACAAACGAATCACCAATAGATGATATTGACAATAGTAGTGATGCTAATAATAGTAGTGGGAAAGAGATCATTGATGAGGTGTCAGTAGTGATAAATGAAGAATTTGATAAAGAATATTTAATTGGAGAAAAGAATAAATTATTTTGGAAATGTTTATTTTATATTTTTCAACCAAAACAAGAAGAAGATAATAAAATTAATCAATTCAATACTTTACAATCACATAATGATTTAAAAAGTAAAATGAATGAAATTGTAAAGTGTTTTTTACCATATTGTAAATTAAACCTTTATGGTAATAATGAAAACCAAAAAGAAGAAGAAAAGGATATTTTAGAAAGAATTAATTTAAATATTGAATTTTTATTACATGATTGGTGTTTACGTGATAAAATAATGGCAAAACGTTATTTTAAAATTCAAAAGAAAACAAAAAATCAATTTTTACAAAAATTAAAAAAATTAATTATTGAATTAATTAAATGTTTTACAATAACAAATCAAATTAATAAGAATGAAAATATTCACCATTTAACAGTAAATTTTATAATTAATGAAATTAATAAATATTCTAAATTACCAATTTATAAACAATCCAATAAAGATTGGAAAGATTTTGTTGAACATTTATTCAAACCAACAACAACAGAAACAACACCATCAAATAAGAATGATAATGAAAATAACAACATTGAACATGTTAAAGAAGAAATCATTTTAAAGACAACTATTCCATATTTATTATCAAGGAAGAATAATAAAGAACAGCAAGAAGAAAAAGAAGAAGATAAACAACAAGAACAAGATAATAATGATAACTATTGTGATTGGAGGAATTGGAATTCTCTTTTATGTTTTTTATCTTGGAATGATAACAATGAAAAGAATGATACAAATAATAATAATGAACTATATAATATAATTATTGCCTTTTTTGAATCTATTTTATTTCAATATTTAACGTATTTAAATATGATAAACAAATTAAATACAAAACAAAATAATTATCAAACATTAATTGCCTTATTTAATTTAAATAACAGTAATATTAACAATTTAAATCTTTCTGATATGAATTTATTAGAATTATTTAATTTATTTTTCTCAAACATTACAACAAGTAAATATCATTTACAAAATTATGAAATTTTTAATTATCAATCTACAACAACAACTGCCACATCAACTAGTAAATTACAAAAACAAGAAGAAAAAGAAGAAGAAGAAAAGGAAATTTATATTCAACAACAGCCAATCAACCAACAAAAAGAATCATCATTTGAAAAGGATAAATCAAATACTCTTTATCATTCCATTAAATCTATCTTTCCACTTTTCATTCAACTAATTGAACATCTTCTTTCCAGTTATGAAAATTTACAATCAAAAGAATTAATTACAATAGATAAAGAAAAAGATAAAAAAGAAGAAATATTAAAGAGAAAACAAGTGGAGATTAAACATGTAACTTTAATTTTATGTTCACTCATTCAATTAAAATTAATTAATTTTAATCAACAACAATTAATTAATTTTAAAATTAGTAAAATTTTTGCGAAATTATTATCCTTTTTACTTTTAAATAATATTTTTACAAAAAAGGAATTTGAATATTTAATTTTACCAAATTTATTAATTGAAGAAGGTTCAACTTTTTATAAAAATTATTTAATGTTTGGAAATTTAGAATTTTTATTGGAACTTTTAAATTCTCCAAAAATTGTAATTGAAAAACTATTTTCTTTTACAACAATACAACATTTTACAATAAAATTAATTGAATTAAAATCAATTTTATTTGAATGGAATGATTTTATTACAAATGGGTTACAATCAACCATTACTTTACAAGAATTTTTAAATAATTTACAACAAATTTTAATTTTTATTGGAAACACAACAAGTATAGAAATATTTAAATGGATGAAAAATATTACAACGGTTGAACTATTTAAAATTAATTCTATAAATGGTATTTACTTTGAATTACACATTATACATCAAGATGTTGTAAATAATGAAAAGTTACAAACAACAATTTGTAAAAGTTTTTTTACCAATCAGGAATTTCTTTCTGAATATTATTTAAGTAACTTTTTATTTGAAAATTTAAATTCTTCAACAAATTTTGTAAATTATTTTCCATTTTTTACAATTGGAAATTGTGTATTTAAAATGATAGGACCTTCTTTTAATGATATTTTAACTTTACAAAAAGATATTTATCATCATTTATTTATTCCATTTGCATCACAACATCATTCTTTATTATCTTATGAAATGAAAGGACTAAGTAGTGGTCCTACTAACACTACTAGCGGTAATGTTGATACTACAAATAAGACATCGACTACTTCTAATAGTGTTGCTTCTGGAAGTGGAACTAGTACAATTAGTAGTAATAATTATTATATATTTGATAATGAATGGTATAAAAAATTAGAACAATTAATTATACAATATACAAAATGGTTAATTATTAGATGGTTTATTGGCATTCCAATTAATAATAATAATTTAACAATTAATTTAATGGAAGGTAAATTTATTATAGATAATATTAATAGTATATTATTTAAAGAACATTACAATAATTCCTTATTAGCAACTAGTAATGAATTTAATAATTTATCTAAAATGATACAATTATATATTACTGGAGGACATCGTTTATTTGAAAATGAATTTTTAAAGAATTTAACATTTATTTTATCACCACAAATGGTACAACATTTTTATTTTCAATTTATGTTAATTTTTAAATATTCAAAAGAATTTCACACAATTACAATAATGACAAATGATAGCAATAATGAGACAATTGACAATAAAATTCTTTCAAAAATTAATATAAATAACAGTACAAAAGAACAACAAGTTACCCACTTACATAATAACATTTATGATAATAGTAATGAAATGCAAATGGATATTAATAATACCTTAAAAGAAGAAGAAGAAAATATTAATATTGAAGAACCACAAATGATTGGGGATAAATATCTCTATAAATTATTAAAAAGAAATTATAAATTAGAAAAGGACTTGGAAAAGGAAAGACAATTAGAAATACAAAAACAACAACAAATAAAAGATAATAATGAAAAATTATTAGAAAAGAAGACAATAAAAAAGAATGAAGAAATTACTTTTGATAAATATTATAAACAAATAATTGAATCATTTTGGAGAAGAATTAATGGTTGGGTAACGGTAAAACAACAACAAGTTGAACAACAAGATTCATTTGAAAGGAATGCAATTAAATGTCAAAATGTAAAACAATTATTGGCAGAGCTTTTGACAACTTATAAACAATAAATTGTTTTAATTTAGTAATTACCTTGGGCTAATAAATTACAATAAAAGCTGACAGAAATGCCAAGTTTAATTCTCACAAAGTAAATTAAATATTAAGTAATTTTAAAATATATAATTTTTAAAGAGGAAAAACAAACCAAAAAGCAAACTATCATCACCACAAAATATTTAATTCTTTTTTCAGCAGTGAAAAAGATTGGCAAATAAATTTGCACAATGACAGATTCTTTTCAATCGTAACAAACAAAACTTTACATTGTAGTGCATTGAGTGCGCAAGAATTAGTTTTCCATAAAGACCAATTCTATAATTAAAAACAAAAAAAAGCCCAAAAAACCTTTTGGTTTTTTATTAAAGGACATTACAAGTATAATATTTTATTGTCAATTCGTCCGATTTGGAGAAATTGATTTTATTTGGATTTTAAACTTTTTATTCCCAAACCAAACTAAACTTACCGGTTGTTGCTAACAGTCTGTAAGAAATACATCAAATTGTACAATTTGTGATAGAAAAAACAAATTACATCAACACCAGTGTTTGTAAATAACATTAAAAAACCATCAACATATTGAGAGTTGCGATTACTTACTTTTGAATAAAGAACTCAAAAAAGCCTTGAAAGAAAATAGTTAATAGAGGAATAATAATAAACAATTAATTCTATTAGAATAAAAAAACAGATAAGAATTATTAAATAATAATAATAATGGGTAAAAACAATAGTAAACCAATTGATAGAATATTACTTCAACCAACCTTTGCCGTATACCCAACTTGTGGAGAGTGGGATTTAAATAAATTAAAGAAGATGGTTTTAGATGGTAAATTATGTCCTTTTTATATGCCCGTTGAAGAAGCTCCTTCACTAAAAAGTTTATTAGAGAAAGCCGGTCATCATTGTGCAGATTTAGATGATTCCGAAATTCTTCAAGAAAGCCTTATAATGATGGAAGAGAATGCAAAATCTTCTTCTAATCATCATCATCTTCATGATCATCATCGCAATAATAATGGCAATAATAAAAGTAGAAAGGGAAGTAATAATAACAACAATCAAAAAGAAGTTGGTAATCAGCAATTACTTTCATTAGATGATTTTTATGATGAATGTCCTATTTGTCTTTGGTATTATCAGGGAGGTATGAATATTACTTCATGTTGTAGACAAAGAATTTGTTCAGAATGTTACCTTCAAGTAAGTATTACCAACCAATTCATTACCAATTAGCATTACTTACGCTTATTAACCTGTACACCTTATGCTAACCTTATTAAATCCAATACAAAATAATAATATTTACAACCCATAATAATAATTATCAATAATAATAACAAACAATATAGATTTGTAGAGGAGGACCAAAAGAAATTCAAAATTCAATTTGTCCTTTCTGTAAGGCTTGTCCATTCCACATTGTTTATAAGGGAGCTAAAAGTTGGGAAGAAAGAAGAAAAGATTTACAAGAAGAACAAACTGTAATTACTTTAAAAATTAAACATGAACAAGAAGAGAAGAGACAACAAGAAGAAGAACGAAGAAAACGATTAGAAAATAATAATAATACTTCAATGAATACAAGTACAATATCTACTAATACAGCAACAACGCCAATTATGTTAGGTTCGTCAGCCACAATTAATTCTACAAGTCCAAGTACAAGTAGTGTTTTAATTGAAGAAGAAAGTTTATTTAATCCAAATATAATGGTGCTTAATAATAATGGTAGTCATCACAGTTCACCAAATGTTATAAATAATAATAATAGATATACTAATAATCATGTGGTCACAAATAATAATAATAGATATAGTAGTGAAGATAGTGATAGTTATGATACTACTACTAGAAATGTAAATAATTTATTGGAATATTTATTTCATCAAAGAGAAGATGATAGTTATTATAATAATATAAATAATAATATGACAAGTAATGATTTACATCCACTATTTTCTTATATTTTAAATAGTAATAGACAACCGCAACAACAACAACGACCTATTCATTCAACAAATATTAATAACGATAGAATGGTTGGCGACAATACACCAACAACACTGTCGCCTATCATTCCACGATCGTCAACTACAATTAATAATAACAGTGTAGAAGAGAACAATACAGTGAATGACATACAATTTATGCCTAACTTTTCTGAACTAATTCCTCGAACAATAGATGTTTCAAATGCTAATGCAGATGATGAAATGTTAAAAGAGGCAATAAGGTTATCTTTAATGGAAAAACCTATTGAACCAATAACTGTAGAGTTATCAGATATTTCAACACCGTTGAATGTTGTTAATAGCAACAATGTTAATGATCATACTTCAAATGTTGATGTAAATAATAATTCCATTTCAGAAGATGATATGGATGATGAATTAAGAATGGTTTTACAATTAAGTTTAAGAGAAAAATAACTTTGTACAGTATTAAAGAATTATTTTAATTATTTCAAAAAGCTTACAATGTCCAATAACATCTTATTCACAAGTCACAAAGTACAAAATCAATCCTAAAGGGCAAAATCAGTTCCAGGCAAGTGTTGCTGACGTAATAACAAAAAAAATCTTTTTTAGTGCTTTTAAATTAAATATGAATATCTACGGCCATACCACTGTGAAAGCACCTCATCCCGTCCGATTTGAGAAGTTAAGCACAGTAGGGCTACATTAGTACTGAGATGGGAGACTTCTCGGGAACCTGTAGTGCTGTAGATTTTTTATTTAGAAAGATAGAAATTCTCTTCATTAAGCGTTTTATAATTTTAACCTCAATTAACTAAAACTTTTACCCTGGGTAAAAATTTTTTACCTAGTGTGTTTATAAGAAAAAGAAGGTAGATGGGAGTAAATAAAGGTAAAAAATTCTTTATTGTAAATGTGAATATTTTTTGAAATAACCTTAAGTGTGTTTTAAATTATAAAAACTCATTGAAATCATTAAACACAGCATTAATCTATCATTGTTGTAAATAAAAGTTCCTTCTTTTCCAATACTTTTACAATCTTTTAAATGCGAATTCAAATGTTCAATAAAAGATTGTTTAAATCTTAAAATTTTATCAAAAACACGTTGAGCTGTTATTTTTACTGATTTACTTTTAAATCTTGCTACTATATATTGACTATGATAAAACGTTAAATCTCCAATAGCATATTTATTTTTTAATATATTATTAAATAATTCATTATAAACTGAAACAGTATAATCATTAAAACTTCTTAGTATCATTGTTGTAAAAACAATTATTTTCTTTAAATAATCTATTAAAATCAACTTTCCATATTCTAAATAATGACCATTATAATCATGTCGTTGACCTATAATTGGTTTTCTTATTTTAGTTATTGTATTATCTACAATACTAATTATGTCAGAATGTAATTTACTTGTTTGACAATTATCATTAAATTTATTTTCAATAAATTGTAAAAAATAAAATGCTAAAATAGATAAAATTTCATTTAGTATTTTAGATATTAAGTAAATTATTTATATTATTAAAACAATCATCAAATAAATCTTCTTCAGTAAATAAATTATTTAAATTTAATATAAATAAAAATAATTCTAAATTTTTATTAATTTTTAAATTAGTAATTTTGTAAAGTAAAATATTTAAAATAAAAGTATAATTTTGACAATCTTGTAAAAAAGTAAAATAAGATTAAAATAAATTAAAAGTAAATTATTTAAAATATTTAAATCAAATAAATCTTCTTGTAAATTAAATATTTTGTCTTTACGTATTAAATTTAATAAATTATTAAATTCAGAATTTAATTCTCGTTTTTTTAAATTTCTGTTTTTGTTATTAATTTTAAATTTATTTAAATAAAAATAAATGTCATCTAAATTTTTAAACATATCACTATTTATAGCCTCCGATAACATTTTTTTATCTTTTTGATGTAAAGGATCTAATAAAGGAGATAATTCTACATTATTTAAATTATAAATTCTTTTACAATTAATTAAATTATTAGTTTCACTGTTATTTATAAAATTATTTATTATTAAATTTTCATCATTATCAAATTTATTTAATTCTAAATTAATTTTATTTATAATTTCATCTCTTACCTGGCCACCTAAATTAGGTGATAATTTTTGATTTTTTAATTTAATTAAATATTTAATTCTATTTTTACAATTATTTTCAGATCTTTTCAAAAATTTAACTGATCTAGAATTTAAAACTTTAAACTAATTACCTTTAAATCTACAATATTTATTAACTAATATTCTGCTATCTCTAGCAGAAAAACGTTTAAAATTATTAGATTTAGCTTTGGTTATTTTTTTAAAAAAGAATTACAATAAAAATTAATATAAAAGATTTATTATAAAAGATTTATTTAAATTTTAATTAATTTTCATTATTTTTCTTTGATTCATCTTTTTCTAAACTATTTAACAATTTTAATAAAATCATATTTGTTAATTGTTGATTCTGTTAATTCTATTGTAATCTTTCTTATTGCATTTATTATTATTATTGCATTATATTCATCATTGTTGTAAGAGTTAATAATTTAATATTTTGAATTTCATTTCTTTCATTTAAATGTTGTTGAAATAAATTTTTAGTTTTTAATTCTTTTTGGATTTGATTTAAAATTCTATTAGTTCTTGTTATTTGTGATAGTGATTGAGATGATTGACTTGATTTAGTTGATTGAGTGAATGATGATGTTATTTGTGATATTGTTGAAGATAGGGTAATATCTAATAAATATAATAATTTATCTTGTTCAGATAATTCTAGGATAATTATTTCTTCTTATGTTATTGCAGATACTGTTGCAAATGTTGTTATAGATATTGTTACAAATGTTATTAATTTTGTTGATTCTTTTTGTGTTAATATTGTATTTGATTTATGTTTCGGTTTTTTATTTGTTTTGTTTTTCTTTTTATATTTTAAATGATCTTTCAATTATTTTTCACTTTTATTTAATTTTACAATTTTTGATTCAGCCATTATTAAATTTCAATTATCATTGTGGATGTTATAAAATAATTGTAACATCTTAGAATTTTTATCTGTCATTTTTGTATATTATTTATTATTATCATTTCTAGTTCGTTTTTTAATTTGTGTATCTTCTTCATTATTATTATTATCTTCTATTGTTGATGTTAAATGTGGTAAAAAAGGTTTTTCTGTTTGTTCGGAATTTGATTGACTTTGTATTTTTTTTTTAAAAGAAAATGAGGGTAGAACTGGAAAAAAAAAGTAAATGTAGGTAATTTTATAAACTGTTGGGTAAAAAAATTTTAAAAGGATTTGAAGGTAAATTGAGATAAAAAAAAATTTTTTATCCAACAGTTTATAAAATTACTCACATTTACTTTTTTTTAAATCAATTGATAAAAACATATTGTAAATTCAAAAAAAAAAAAAACAACCAAAAAAACTTCATACTTAAAGAATAAAAAAAGAAAATAGTAAATTTAATAATAATAAATAATTTTATTATATAATTTATTAGATCGTTTTTTATTAAATAATTATTTAAATTTAAAACATCCAAAAAAAATTAATTTACAAAATATTTAAAATTATTTACAAAAAAAGTTATTTTTTTAAATTAAATTTAAAATAGTTATACTATAATATTTGATTAAAAATTTTTTTTTAAACAATATTTAAAGCTACTAAGATATTTTGAATTAGTAGTAATATATAATTAAGTAATTATATATAATATATTATTTTATATTTATTAGTAAAGTAAATATAAAAATTTTTTTATACTTTTTTAATTCAGTATTAATATTTATTTTTTAATATCAATAATTAATAAATTATTTAAGAAAATAAGTTCTTTTTGTATAATTTGTAAAAATATATAATATAATTTTATATTTTTTATTAAAAATTAATTGTAAATCAATATTTAAAAGAAAACAACATTTTTATATCAATAATATTTTTATATATTAAAAAAAAACACTTTTTTTATAATTAAATATTTATTTAAAAATACAAAAGTTTTATTATTTTTTTTTATATTATAATCTTAATTTAAACCCTTACAAAAATATCTTTTTAATTATTAAGGCCTTAAAAAAATTAAAAATA
>CADWAF010002220.1:0-13474 GCA_902984215.1 Willaertia magna | reverse complement strand
TGGTGGTAGGTTATGGTCCAAGACCTATGGATGAAGCTGAAAAAGAAATGGAAAATTATTTAAATAAATCAACATATGAAAATAAATTAACATTTATTCAATTTAAAGAAGAATTGTTGAATTGCACGTTAAATAAAAATTATGATAAATTTTCATATTATTATAAAAAATATGATTTAATGAAAGAATTGTTGCAAAAAGATAGAGAATTAAATTTTTTTATTTACCAAGTGAATTCATGCAATAATTTAGATGAATTGTTTGAAATAAAAAAGCAAGTTTTAAATAACGAATTATAGGATGTAAAATAAGTTATTTTTCCAGACAGCCTTTTGACATAGGTTGTTTGAAAGAATTCTTCAAAATAATTTACAAATATCTTTTATTGTAAACGCTAAGATTTTACATCAATAATAAAAGTTATTGACCATTAACTTTGTTTGTAAGGGTTTTGTTCTTTGTTCTAGATTCAATTGATTCTAATGTTTTAGATCTAAAAACTGGGAAGAAACCAGCAACATCATCTTCTTCACATCTTTCATAAATATATTGTTCTGTACCTGTAAACTCTGTGGTTGGCTTTTCATATAAATAAATTAAGAAATAAACATAATTCCATAAATAATGTTCTTCTTTGACATGTTTTTCAAATGTTAAGCCTTCATTAGCATACATATCAAATTTACTTCTTTCTAAGGCACAAATAAAACATATATCTCTTACTTGTTTTTTCTTCTGTTCTCTTTCACTTCTGATTTGATCGAAAGCGTCAAGGATTGTACCAAAGACAACACCTGTTAAAATAGTGATGACAATCAATTGGAAAGCTAAATCAGCTGCAGCACGTGAGACAGTTGGATTAGAACTATACAAATCTTCCCAGAAAGAACCACTTCTAAAACCATAGTCAACCATAGTAATAAAACATTCCAACATACTATCACAAGTTCTTATTCCACTACTAGTGAGTACAAAGTCGTAGTTGAACCAAGAGAAGTAAATTATACAGAAGAAGAATAGAGCAACTAAAAGAAGCATACCAGTAAGGAGCAACTTGTGAGCATTAACTGTAACGGCCTGTAATACATCCATAAGAGCAGGAAAACGTAAAATCATTTCAAAAAGTAAAATTGAATAAACTATAGGGCTGACAAGTAAGGCAATAAAACTAATCATAAAATATAAAATAAAGAACCATATATGAGGATCTAACAAGACATACTTAATATATTTGAGATAAAATTCCCTATTTCGAGGTATTGATTCCCATCTATCTTTTTTATCCAGTTTAAAACGTTTCTTTACTTCCAAGGTCATAAATAATTTAACATAAATTAAAAATAGTGATGCAGTAATGATTAATTGAAGAACACCAAGAATACACATAACCAAATCAGCTGCAAAAGCACGCGGACCAATACCTTTAGCAGCCATTTCAACGCTAAAGGAGTCATCTCCAGGAATAGGAATATCTTTTGCTTCAAGTGCAGTATAAACTCTCTTATAAGTAACTAATAATACTACATTAATAATAACGCAAAAGAAGAAGGACAATAAACGAATATAATCCCACCAGTTGGCAATGTATTCCCATATAGGAACATTTTCTAATTTTCTTAAATCTATTCGCTTTTGTTTCTTATTTTTCTTTAAATTAATATTTGTTTGTAATGAAGTTAACGAAGGGACTGCTTGATTAACATTTTTGTTGGGTATTGGTTCAGTTTCTTCCAATTTACTTTTTTCTCTTGCTTCTCTCATACTGTCATAGTGACACATTTCAACGTGGAAAGTACTAAAGGTATCTTGGTATAGCTTCATAATCTTTTCTTGGGGAGCAGTAATATCGATAGTATTCACATAGTTACTTCTAGCCTTATCTAGTAAATTATTGAATATCTTTGGTTTAGGGAAATAAATCTTTTCTATGGAGTTGCCTCTCAATACTTCAATGTTACCAGTTTGCTTTTGGAAAACGTGGAGTACAGTAGTGTTAGTGGATAGGAAATTTGTAACTCTCTTTAATCTTTGTTCTTCTTCAATAGAAATTGTTCTTCTAATGTACTCTCTTTCCCCATCTTTTAAAATATTGAAAAGGAAATAAATATGTAAACCTAGATCTTCTATTTGATCTCTTACACCAGGGAAGTGAGCTTCAATATAGGTATCAGCAACTAATGGTTTGGTTACATCTCTATGAATAGAAAACAAGTAATGTACATCGAAATCTTTTCTTAATCTCTTTTGTATATTTTCAACTTCAGGACATGTTTCTCCAGGATTTGTGCCAATTTGACCATTTAAAAATTTAGCAGTAAACAAAATAATATTTTCAAAGTAATCTAAATTTAGTGAAAATCTCATTGATTCCAAAACTTCTTTGTTAGTACTTCCTTCCAATAAGGAAATTAGGGTTAAAACAAGTTCTTTTTTCATTTCAAACTCTTGTTGTGTTATAAGTTTACCGTCATCAAAGCTACTTGCCATTATTTCATTAATACACCTTACATAAAGTTTTGGTGAAAGACCAATGGTTCTGATGTTTTCGTGACAAGGTCCTTGTACAAACTCAGTAAGTGAACGGAATATTTGGATGATAATGTTGACGTTATCTGCATCTATTTTCTTAGATAATGCCACGGTATAATCAATTATTTCAGCTATTAAATCAACATTGACTCTATTGTTTGGTTGATTTTGTAATAGAGTCTGAGTCAAATTATTGTGACCTTCACACAAAAGTCTAAGGAATTCTAATAAATCTTCTATGAATCCAAGCTCAACAAAGTCTTCTGAGGTCTCGTTTGAGTCTCCATCCTTTTGAGAACCCTCCTTTCCTTCTTTGAGTTTATGTCTAATTTTAAGCGCTTCTTGTTTGAATAAAACAGCCTCTCTTTCTCTCTTTTTTCTCAAATAATTCTTTCTCTCCTTAATTTCTGACTTGGCCAATCTAATTCTATCTCTAATAGACAAAAAGAAGTGACTGGAATCAGTTTCAGTTAAAATTCTGAATATCTCATCTTGTACTTTCTTTTCACCATTATGAAGTATCAATTTACCAAGTTCCAAGGCAGACTTAACAATTTCATGTTGAGGGGAGGTAATCAATTCAATTACAGCCAACACAATCTTATTACCAATAACATCAAAGTCATGTATTATTGGAACTGAAACAATTTGGTTATGCGATTCTTCATCGTCTTTCTTTTCATTTTGATCTGCCACAATATCTTTAACAATATCAAGACCAAGTAAACCAACTTCCAAAATATCATTTGTCTTAAATCCAGTAATGGAGATTTTTCTCAAAACTTGAACCAATGTTTCAATGAAATTGTTATGCTTTTGATAAAGTTTTCCTAAATCACCAAATTTCGAAAGGGTTTCCACTTTATATACAATTCTATTAGAAATATATCTTTTATATGCCACGTGGATAACTTCATCTTTTGCCATTAGGGCAGTGTTTTCTGACTTTTGACTATTAACTTTCAGCTTCACAAATTTACTAGAAATAAACTGAGTGATTGCTTTTTGACTCGCCTCGCTCATACTCTTTTTCCACATAGCAGTAATACATTTATAAATCTTTTCTTTATAATGAGCACTAGCGGTGCGTTTATATAATTCTATTAAAGATAAAACTAACCCTTCAGCAATTTCTAGTTGTTCCTTAGTTGGGTTTGGTGGAGGGAAATGAAGATGGAAATAATTGTGAATAAATGGAATCATGGTATTGTAAATGAATTTTGTGTCAGCTACGAGGACATTGAATAGTCCTTTCTCTTCATCGTTTGCTCTTGGGGTAGCAACTGTCATTGAACGAGATGCTCTTCTCACAGCACTAGAAATATTAGTTTTTGTATTTGTATTAGGAGAATTCTTTGGGGTTAGAAAAGGGGAATTGTTTGGTGATATTCCAGCTGAGGAGGTAGAAGGAACCTTATCCTTTTTCACAGCCAATTCTACTTCTTTTGTCATTCTACCAAATAATCTAAACAAAAGTGGATGATGCACAGAAACACCTTTTTTCTCATTATCATTTGTGCTTTTTTCAGTATTGATGTAAACTTCATCTATTAGCTTACAGAATGGATCTTTTAATATTGAGATATTGTATTGTGTAAGGACTTGGTCAAGTAATTCTTCATAGGGAAATAATTGTTGTAATCTTATCTCACTTTCTCTATTCTTACCATCTGCGGCGGAATGTAGTAAATGTAGTAATGCAATATGATAACGTAGAATACCATCTGGCTCATTCACATATTCATTATTGTAAATTCTTGAGGCACGTTCTCTCATACCTTCTTCATCTTTAAAAAGAATGAGGACATCTTTTTTTCTTTCAAGTAAACTTTTTGTAATTAAAGATTGATTCTTCTTAATAGAATTACCATTCGTTCTAACTAAAATAGTGTTCAAAAATCCTAACATATATGCAAACTTGTGTTCTGAGGCAATTTTATCAATAAATAATTCAATTGTTTTCTCTTCTATCACACTGCAAAGCGCTCTATTGTTTCTAAATATTTCACACAGTAATTCCACAATTAATTTATCTGCTTTTTTGTTTACTGTCCCTATCATTTGCACCAATAATTCAGTATATGGGAAAATAATTTTTTGATTTTCATAATTATTTCTAACAAATGCTGTCAATAATTTCAAGCTTTTTTCTGTTATCTCTGGAGGAACTATCCATTCTTTTTTCAGAACAGAGAGAATTGTTTCGTATGATTTTAAATTTCTTAGAACTCTTTGGCTTCTTTGGCCATTTTCTTTAAGGTCCATGAGTATATCGTCCAAAGACTGTATAGCACGCTTAACTTCTTGTTCTGTCACATTTCTAGCACCAATATAAGAAGTAGAACCAAGACCAAAAACCGAGTTTAATTCTTTAGTTCTTCGTGTTAAATTATCAAAAGATTTAGCCATTTCTGTCGAAACAATCATTTCTATCTTTGGTAAAGAATCAGATAATTCTTTTGCAGCTCTATATTTTCTGATAAGCAATCTAAGGCATGCAGTTGCTAAATCTAAATTATCTATGTTGGTCAACTCAAGTATTTTAGAATCAAATGCATCTAACTTGTGTAATTGAAAGTCGTTTTCAAATATTTTTTGTAAAATGGAATATTCTTGAACTTCTAGTTGTTGTATTCTCCTCATAAATTCAGCTTTCTTTGTAACAATAGTACGATCTTCTTCTTTTGACAAGTCCATCATAGAAATTTGAACATCATCGTCTTTATATTTTTGCCAAAAGAATTGTAAAAACATGGTAATTCTTCTATCCAACGCAATATCCAACAAATCATGGAAAATTTTTACAATTTCTAACTTAATGTCAATAATTACCATGAAATCTTCAGTTTCTGTATCTTCGTATTTATTATTACCATCATGGACGAGCATATCAAATAAGGAGTTCAATAACCCACTTCCAAAATCTTCCACTGTATAAATACCAAATTCTAGCATATTTCTACATAATCTCACAAGAGAAAGTGTTAAAATGTTAATTTCTATCTCTGAAATCTTTAATTTAGAGTGCTCTGCAAAGTAAAAATTCAAAAATGCTTTTACTTCATCCAAATCGTTTAGTGAAGAAGAATCTTTTCCTCCTGATAACGCCTTCATCTTTCTTGTTAATGATAACAATGGCTTCCTTTCTCTTTTATCTACATCAACAAAACAATGCATCAATAGTGTTACAAATGATGTCCTGACGGATGGCGTAAGATTTCTTTCTGTTATACACCTCAAAATAATCTCATAAGTGAATAATTTAGTAACAGCTGCTCTAGTGTCTTCAATTTCCTCACTTCTTCCATTACACAAAGCAGCAAAGAGTTTAATTTGTTCTTGGAAGAAAATTAGTCTTTCATAATTTGGCTTTGTGTACATTGGACCATTATCCTCTGAAGCCGATTTACTGAAACTTATTAAATCTAGTTCATCTCCATTAATAACGATGATTATTTTTTTATCTGTTTTTCTTATTTTAGGAATAATAAATGTATCAACCAACTTGTCTTTAAAAGTACTAAATAACAAATTACTGATATACCTTTGATTTTTAATTACAGTTTTTCCCTCACAAATAACTAAACTTGTCAAGAAAGAAAGATAAACAGCTTTCTTAAGACTTCCAATTCTAACTGATGTTTGAAGCATATTGCTCTCTTGTATATCAAAAAGTAACTTTGCGAAAAAGTCGATTTGTTCAACTGAGATTTTGTTCAGTAGAGCATAGTTGTTAGACAAAATTTCTAATAATGCCTCACTTGCATTAATACTATACTCAATCATTGATTGGATTGAGTTAATATACTTAGCCATATACAAACCATTAACTTCGTTCATTAAAACAACTTGTCTCACAAAACGATAACCATATTGTATAATATCATAATAATCTTGTTTTTCAGGTCTTCCATAAATATCCATTAAATCATCAGTGGTCAATTTGTTAGTTGAAAGTATATTTTCAATAATATCCATTACTATTGCAATAACACCTCTTTCTCTCAAAAGTTGTTGTCTCTTTCTGACAGGTATACCTGTACGATATAATGGGTCTATTTCTTCACTAATTGTACAAAATCTAATACAACTGGAAAGTACATCCAAAAATAATTTTACATCGTTTTTTGAAACCGTACTTTCAGTTATTTTAGTCTTAAAATATTGTAAAATTGGTAAATAACTGTGAACAGTAAATAAATCATCTATTTCAGACTCTGAAACAGGAAAACAAGTTAAAACATCTTGCTCCTTTAAGGTATTAGTTGTAGAAAGTTTAATATATTTGCTATTCTCATTAGTGTCCAATGCATGAAACCAAGAGGCTGTTTGAAAATTTTTTACTCTATAATATGCATTTCTTTGTAATTTTCCTTCCCCAACAGTTGTAGAGTCGTGCAAAGAAAATAGCATATTTAAAGGAGAAACAGTCTTTTCAAAAGACTCAACATATAAATTCCACTTTGCCTCCTTTTTTAAATTAATAGACTTTTCGACAGGTATTTCCTTTTTTTCAGTTATCTTATTGGTATTGTTTGTCAGTCTGGAAGAAAATTCGGTAGAAGAAGAAACCGATATTGTAGGTACTTCACTTATAGTCTCTCTACGTAAAGTAGCCAGAGAGTCAGTACTTGAAATGGCTTTCATAGAACCTG
The DNA here is from genome assembly GCA_902984215.1 of Willaertia magna. NCBI lineage: Eukaryota > Heterolobosea > Eutetramitea > Acrasida > Naegleriidae > Willaertia > Willaertia magna. Next base: position 6,290 of record CADWAF010002220.1, on the reverse strand, counting down.
ACCTAAAACTTGTTTCTTCTACGTCTAATTCTTGCTTCTCTTTGAACTCACTTTCTCTTTCTGAAATATCATCTTCTCTTTTATATTCTTTTACTATAAGATATTGACCTGTAGCAATGTTTCTTAATCTATAAACAGATCCCCACTTAATGGCACCACCACGTGTGACATCCAACATTTCAATTTCCCAAAGTGTGTAGCAAGATAGAACATCTGCTTGATTAACTGGTGTGGAATTGTCGGTTCCTTCGTTGGAGTGCTCTAATTGATCTTTAGAAGATGTCCTCATACTACTTTTAGCACTTCTCATACTTTTTAAAGAAGAAACTGATTCATTATTATTTTGATTGTTATTAGTTATTTCCTTTTGTTTTTTAATTAACTTTACTCTTCCAGTTTTATCATTTACTGTTAAATATCCATCTAATTCTTTGTGAAAAATTCTTACAATTTCACCTGCACGTAAATAGTTATCACTTTCTCCAGATCCATACCAAGGTGAATATAATCTCAGTCTCCATTTTGTAAAAGATGTTGAAGCTGACATATTTACTTCTCTTCTATTATCATAATTATACTTTAAACCACCTTTTTCTAGGCCTTTTAAACTTTTTGGGTCAATTGAAACAGTATTTGTTCCCATACTATATCTAAAATAAGAAGAGTGAATAAATTGATTTGATTTTGGATTTAATAATCTAATATAATCTGATAATTTAACTACTTCTCCTTCTCTTTGATAACCAAAACAAGGTAAAACTTGAAAGTGTGAATAAGTATTACCTTCATCATCCAATGTCAATTTTAAACAATCTCTTTGCATTTCTGCAGATTCTCTAGCAACAGTAAGATAAGTTTTTGTTTGAACATGAAATAATTGAATTTTCTCACCGTAAAATATAGGTTTACCTAATAAACGTTCTGCCTCTTTTCTATTTTGTTGTTTTTCTCTTTCCATTCTTTCTCTAAATTGAGATAACTTTCTTTCCTCCTCTTCAGAGAAATGAACATTTGTTGCATTATTATTTACATTTCCTCTAGGTGTAGTAGGAGCACTACTATTATTAGCATTATTATTTGACATATTATTCCCAACTAATGTTTTAGTCCTACCAATCGTTGTCGTTCCTCTTCCTTGTCTATTTACAAGCATATCCGTTGTTGCAGCATTCGCAACAGTAGTACTATTATTATTTGCTACATTCGAAGCCTTTGAAGCTTCTAACTGATCCCGATAATTACGATATTTTTTACTGGCGGTATAGGTATTAGCGTAATGAACTTGGAAAACACAGTGGTGGGAAAAATTTGGTAAAAAAGGTAAAGCATTATTACTAGCATTTGTTGTTGTTATTGAAGGAGAGGTTGGAGAAGTTGGGGAAAGTAGTGGTGATGATGAAAATGCATTGTTTATGATGGTTGTTGGTGTATTATTGTTGTTATTACTATTGTTACTTGTTGTTGTTGTTGATTGTAATTGAATATTTTCTAGTAAACCACATCGGATTTGTTTTTTATTTCCCTTCACTTGATGACAATTTAAATTTATTCCGTCAACACTTAGAAATCCAAAATTATTATTTGAATTGTCAATATATAATGAAATAAAATCCCCATAACAAAGATTATTATTTTCAAAAGCTGATGAAAAACTATTTGTTGTGTTATGATTATTATTAGTTGTTGTTGGTGAATTAGTTTTATTTTGATTAGAAATTAAAGCTTGGGCGAATTTTTTAAATGTATCCGAAGACATATTTATGTCTGGCTCAATAGTTTTTTGTTTTGTTGTTGTGGATTACGAAAATTAGATGGTTGTGAATCCAAACAATTTTTTTTTCTGTGAAATTAATGACAAGAGATGCTTTTCATAACCCGTTAATCAATACAACAGAACCGGTTGTCATCCAATTCTTTTTTACTGTTTAATTGGAACGTTTCTTAACGTAGGGCTTGAAGTTTCTTCTTTCATTCTTAATTCACCTTAAATTCATAAAAAGAAAGCAACGACCTGTCGATGGTAAATGAAACTTACTTAAGAATAGCTATTCTACGCCAAAGTATTTGTTTTTAATAAGAAATGTCATGAATAAACATAAATTACATTTATTAAGTGAATTTATAAAGTTTTCTTAAATCTTTGTTAAGACTGAGTTTTGACGTCAACTAAAGTATTTACAATTTTCTTCTTTAACTAAATAATACTTTATCATTTCGTGGTAGTTTTCTTAACGAGGGATGAACTTGTGTACAAGAAAAAGAACAACAATATTAATAGGAAACAAATTAAAAACGGACTTTAGTCTTTTTGGTTTTTATTTTAATATATACATTTTTCAAGTGTGGTGTTTGGTTAGCTTTATCAAAATCTAATTTAAAGTCACTTTCCTTAACAACTCCGTTGTAAAGTACAACAACAGGTTGACTAAAACCAACAAAAAACTAGAGTTTCTCTAGAAAAACTTTTACGTATGTATGAACACGAATGTAAATGCAACTGGGTGTTAATGTGAAGTAGGTGAAAGTATTCTTCATGTTCAAATTGGAGACAAAAATTGAAGTTGAGGTTTTCATATTTTTACAAACAATCAAATGGGTCATGGGCGTTTTCATATAAAAGTAAAACGCGTCCATCATTTTAAAGAAACACCTTCAAAAAAAAATTCTCAAAACACTCAAATGCATTTTTCTCTAGGAAACCAAAATAGAGATTTAAAGAAGGTTAAAAGAAGAAAATATAAAGGTAAATATTATTACTTATTTTCTAGACCAACATTTTTCAGGTATTCCATGAACTCTAGCGAGTATAAATTAGATACATCAAACACGAGAGAAGATTGTAAATTATCTTCAAGAAGAACACCTAGGAATTTATTACTTAATAACAATTATAAAAGAAAAGGAATAACAAAGAAAAGAAGTATTTGTTTTCCTTTGTTGAATATTAAATATCCTACTTTAACGCTAATACCATCCGAGAATAAGCCTGCAAGGGTTACTACTGTAACATCCTCAAGTAACACTAGAGAGTCCATGAATCATACTATTTCCTCTCCGAAACAAGCTAATAAGATTACTTCTACTTGTTTTGTACAATTTAACAAGAAGAATCATACTCTGTATATTGTTCCTGCAGCTCCAAAAGAATTTCATATTAACACCCCTAAAACAACTTCTAAGGTTTTTTCTCCTCACGCTCCTCTTAACAATAATGAATTCATCATTGAAAACTATCACCACCAAACAAATAATGAGATAGAAGTAGATTTTCATCCTGACAACTCTTCTGTAGATTTACCTTTCCTTTGGAACTTGGATACAACAGGTTCTATGTTTAACGTATTCAATAATAACAATAACCAATAGTCTTGTTTAATAGCTAACTAGGCTTAACCCACAATTTTGTAGTAGTACTGCTGCTATAAAGGCTAGAATGTAAAATGTAAAAATTAAATAAAAAATATAAAACTCTGTTATTCCTTAATAAAAATGTTTTCTCACCTCACTTATGGAGATAAGCAATACTGGGATGGAAGATACAAGAAAGACGCAGAGCCTTTTGAATGGTTCCAAAGGTACTCGGGAATACAACACGTTGTTAAGAAGTATTTGTACGGTAAGGATAGAAATATATTAAACCTAGGTTGCGGTACAAGTGAATTGCCAAGAGAATTGTTTGAAGATGGATATAAAAAGATTACTTCTATTGATTTTTCAGATTATGTAATAGAGGTTATGAAGAAAAGATACAAAGACAAATCAGATGATTTGAAATGTAAGTTTTTCAAAGTGTATTGTCAAGAGTTATTTATTAAGGTTATTTTGTAAAGTTTTTTCTATGGATGCAAGGCAACTTTCCTTTCCTCCATCTTCTTTTGATGCTGTTATTGACAAAGGCTGTTTAGAAGCAGTAATGGTAAGTTAATACTACTTTAATACTCTAACAATGTAAGTGTTCTGAAGGGAGTATTGATTCAGTGAGGGAACTGCTAAGAGAAGTCTTTAAAGTATTAAGACCAAAAGGACTTTATTTTCTTGTTTCTTATGCACCGAGTAAACAAAGATTGCCACTTCTTAATGACTTGAATTGGGATGTAAAAGTAGAAACAGTTCGTAAGTAATCTTGCTTTTGTTTTTGCAAATAATACTTAAACACTAACGAAAATAAGCAAAACCATCATTTGTACCTTTACCAATGGATGACGATTCTAGCTTTCATTACATATACATTTGTGAAAAGAAAGGGCTGGATCTGGATTAATTGTTTTGCAAAACGATTTCGTGACAATAGAGATTACAACAGACAAGTATTGATATCAAGGAGTATTTGACGTTTCTGCTTTTAATTCCTTTTATATGCTTTGATTTTACTTTACGTAAAAACTTTATTAAATTACAGCTTCCCCTTCAATAATAACAAGTGGAGTTTTAGTTGGAATAATTTTAGTCAATTTAAATCCACCTCTTTCAAACAACATTCTAAATTCACTTTCTGTTCTTTCTTTTCCACCTTCACACATTGCTAACATATTTAAATCCATTAAGCAAGGTAAAATACATTGCGTATCCTTTTCCTTAATCGTTTCTGGAATTAAATGCTCAATTACAATAATCTTTTGGTAATTTTCTTTGCAATCCTTATCACCTCCACATTTCTTATTTAATTCCTTCTTTTTCATCATTGCTTTTTTAATGTTTGTTAAAATCTTGACGCAAGCATCATCGCCCCAGTCATGTAAAATATGTTTTAATAAATAAACATCACCTTCTGGCATTTCATTTTCATTAAAGAAAGAACCTTCCTTAGTTGTCAATCTATCATGTGTATATTTATAACTTTTAATTACTTGTGGTAAATCCATCACAACAGCATTTAAACATTTATACTTGTCCAATAAGTTACAAACTAATCTACCTTCCCCTCCGCCAACATCTACAACAACACCCTTCATTCCACTATTGTTATTATCACCAACTAACTGTTCTTTCAATTCTAACAATTCAATAAAAGCATCTTTAAAATTATTTGTTAAACTTGTCATTGATTTATCAAAAATTTCTGCAGATTCCTTATTTGTTTCTAAATAATCAAAAAATGTTTTTCCATAATATTGAGAGAAAGCACTCTTTCCGTTTTGAACTGATTTAAATATTTTACCAAATGCAAAGTAATGTTCTTCACCAAACATTAAACAAACAGGTTTTAAAGATCTTGGATGATCTTCAGTTAAAACCTTTGAAGTTTCAGTCAACTCAAAAGTTTGTGTGTCACAATTACAGGATAATAAACCTAAAGCCACGGCAGCTCTTAATACACGATAAAGTTCCTTTTCTTGAAGGTTTAATTCACTGGCTAGCATTTTACATGATTTTGGACCGGATTTTAAATGATCTGGAACGTTTAACTTTACTAAAGTATAAGTTACTTGAGTGATTTGATAACCACTCATGTATTGAAGGATCTGTGCTTCAGGTGGTAAAAAACTTGGATTTTGAGGGACAGACATTTTTAGTTTAATCGTAAAGAGAATTTCAGCTAACATGCTGTCAGTATTTATTCAAATTGTTAAGCTTTCAAAAGTACAAAAAAGTACTATAACGTTTCTAAAGCAGTTCTTTGAAGTAACCCAAAGAAATGGATGAGAAATTAGTTTTTTACAATAAGCACCACCCCAAAAAGCCACCACAAAAACCCTAAAGGCAACGCATTGTGAAATAGGTCTAATGTAAAATACCGTAGGCCTCTTAGCTCAGTCGGCAGATGCGCTGTCCTAGTAAGACAGAGGTCATGGGTTCGATTCCCATAGAGGCCTTTTGATTTTTTATTGCCCGTTAAGCAGTACAATAAAAAAGAGGCTAAAGTTCATTGCATAGGTTCATTCGAATGTTATCTCCTTAATTTTAATTTAACAGTACCATTAAAAATTAAATTGCTTGCATATTTAATGAACACTGTTAAGAAACTATAATTTAAAGAAAGCTTTATATTTTAAATAATTGTATTTATTTGTCTCTAATATTTTTCACGTAAACATGTACAAGTTTTACAACCGTGTCTGTCTCTTTTATAACCATATTTACATGCTCTAAAGCAATAAACAGGATAACACTTTTTTCTTTTTGGTTTATATTTCAATACAGCGGCACCGTTATTGTCATTGCTTAACGTCACAGTTCTATATTCTCTTGCTCTTTTACATCTACAAGTTGGACAGCCTCTTCTATCTCTTACGTAGCCGTGTTCACAGTATAGAGCACACATATATGGAGGGCATTTTCTTCTTCTTCCC
>CADWAF010002219.1:0-53425 GCA_902984215.1 Willaertia magna | reverse complement strand
AAAAATTTATTATTATTGTATTTTTTTTTTTTTTTTTTCATTGCAAAATTAAAAATTACAACCATTAATGCCTGCCATAATTTTAATTTTTTTCTTTTATTTAATAAAAGAACAGAAGACATTAATGCTCTTATTGTTTGACTCATTTGTTTTTCAGGTGTTAAAACACGAACATAATAATGATCTTTTACTCCTACTTTTTTAGTAGTAATTCTTGTTAAGTTATTTCTTTTTAATAATACATATTTAACTAATAAAATAGGATTTAAACCAAATTTTGTTTTTATATTAAATAAAGCTTTCAAAAAAAATTTAATAGCTCTATTTTTTTTTCCTTGTTTAGTTAAATAATTAATCATTTTAGAAATAACTAAATCTCCATATATATATTTCCAATAAAAATAATTTTTTTTTTTAGAAAGAGAAATATTAAGTGTATTAGACGATTTCATTTATATTATAAAAATTAAATAAAAAGATATAAATGTAAGACAATTAAACTAACAATATATAAAAAACACATACTTAATGGCATTAGTATTTTCCATCCTAATTTCATTAATTGATCATATCTATATCTTGGGAAAGAAGCCCTTACCCATACAAAAATAAAAACATGTATTGATGTTTTAATACCTAGTACTAAGAAACCAGGTAACCAAGGAAAAAAAGAGAAAGGTAACCATCCACCAAAAAAAAAAATACTTAATAAACAACTCATTAAAACAATATTTGAATATTCTGCTAAGAAGAATAAAGCAAAAGCAATAGAAGAATATTCAACATTATATCCAGCTACTAATTCTGCTTCTGCTTCAGGTAAATCAAAAGGTGCTCTATTTGTTTCTGCTAATGCAGAAATTAAAAATATAATCCATAATGGAAATAAAGGAAAAACAAACCAAACATGTTCTTGACTCATTACTACATCTACTAAATTAAAACTTTCAGACATTATAATAATAGCAATAAAAATAAAACCAATACAAACTTCATATGAAATCATTTGTGCTGCTGATCTTAATCCACCTAAAAATGCATATTTGGAATTACTAGACCAACCGGAAAAAATAATACCGTATACACTTAATGAAGAGACTGCTAATAAATATAATAAAGAAAAAGGAAAATCAACTAAAACTAAACCCTCACCAAAAGGAATTACAATCCATAATAATATACTACATGTAAAAGTAAAAACAGGAGCAAATAAAAAAATAAATAAATTAGAATTACTTGGTAAAATTATTTCTTTTAAAAATAATTTTAATCCATCTGCAATTGGTTGTAAAAAACCAAAAAAACCTGCAACATTAGGTCCTCTTCTACGTTGCATTGAACTCATTACTTTACGTTCCACCAAAGTACAAATAGCAATGGTTAATAAAACAAAAACAAAAAATAATAGAAAAAAAATAAAATTTTTATATAATAAAATCATTTTTTTTTGTGTGTTTGACTCGTTACTGCGGCCGCAGAAGGATTTGAACCTTCGACCAATTGATTAACAGTCAACTGCTCTACCACTGAGCTATGCAGCATACGCAGTAATTTTAATATTTTATGGCTAAAAAAAACATTCTTGAAATTTAGTATTAGTTAGCTGAATGAATCACTTCACTTATACATCTAACCTATATAGTAATGTTATATTACTTATCTCATAGAAAAAAAAAAAATAGAAACTTCTTACTTATATGTATTCAGTAATTATTTTCACATGCGTAGCTACCCAACGATGCCTTTACATTATAAACAATTGGTACACCATAGGCATGCTTTTTTCAGTCCTTTCGTACTAAAAAAAAGTTCATTCTTTTTTTCTTTAACTAGCAGCAGATAGGGACCGAACTGGTTCTCACCGTTCTGAACCCAGCTCACGTACCACTTTAATTAGCGAACAGCTAAACCCTTGGAACCTACTGCAGCTCCAGGATGTGATGAGCCGACATCGAGGTGCCAAACAACTTCGTAGATATGGACTCTTGGAAGTCATTAGCCTGTTATCCCTAGCGTACCTTTTATCCGTTGAGCGATAATCTTTCCACTCAGAATTACCGGATCACTATGACCGACTTACGTCTCTGTAAAATTGGATAATTAAACAGTCAAGCAAACTTATATCATTACACTTTAAAACCTATATAGTTGAAGTTTACTTTATGTACATCACCGTTACTTTTTAGGTGACAGCCGCCCCAGCCAAACTACCAATCATTCACTTTTATTTATCAAAAAATAAAGAGTACTTAATTATTAAAAAAATACTATTACAACAACCAATAAAAAAAAATTTTAATTGACGTATTTATCCTATATAATTAAAAAATTAAGCACAATGAATGATTATAGTAAAGGTGCATAGGGTCTTTCCGTCTAACTGCTAATACTCTGCATTTGCACAGAAAATTCAAATTCGCTGAGTTAATATTGGAGACAGTGGGAAAATCGTTACGCTATTCATGCGGGTCATCAATTAAATGACAAGGAATTTCGCTACCTTTGGATCCTCAAAATAGGACCGTCGTTTACTAGTTATTATAAAAAAGGCGTGAACCTTTCTCTTTTTAATACTAGCACCGGACAAGCGTCAGACTTAATACTTCATTTATTCAATTTAGCAAAGTCCTGTGTTTTTGGTAAACAGTCGTTCTCCCCTGTTATGTTTTTTTTTCTGTATAATAAAATTTATACTTAAAAACTCCTTCTCCCGAAGTTACAGAGTTATTTTGCCGAGTTCCTTCAATATTATTACCCCAATCACCTTAGTATTCTCTACCTACCTACTTGTGTCAGATTCGGGTACGATCTCTAATAATGTCAAATATTTTTTTAATTTTTCCAGAAATAATATTGTACTAATTATTTATAATAATATATACGTTATTATTTGTTATTAAAAAAAAGGTTAAATACATTTATATTCCTATTCATTGAAATTAACATTGGTTTATTTCTTAGAAATCGACTAAATCTAGTTGGATAATCCGATTACTAGAAACCCTTAGGCTTTCGGTGATAATGTTTCTCACATTATTAATAGTTACTCATGCCAACATAATTAACTTTGATTTTATGGATAAATATTTTTTATTTATCTTCGATATATACAAAGCATTCTGCTACTAAAGTTTATTTTATAATTTCAGTAATTCTCTTGAGACTCTATACATTTACAAAATTAAATAAAAAGAATCAGTGAGCATTTACGCTTTCTTTAAATGATGGCTGCTTCCAAGCCTACATCCTGAATCCTTTTTTTATTTAACTTCTCTTAACACTTAGAGAATATTTAGAGACTTTAATTGATAATCTGGGCTGTTTCCCTCTCGAATAAAGACCTTATCACCTTCATTCCGATTACTATTATAGATTTTTTTTACCTTCAAAGTTTTCATAAAATCAGTAGGATAAAATCCCCATCATTTATAAAGTGCTTTACAATAAAAAAATCAAGAATAATACTTTACCTCTATAAATTTCGCAGAAAACCAGCTATTCCAAGTTTGATTGGCCTTTCACCCCTATTCACAGTTCATCTCAGCATATTGCAACATACATGAGTTCGGTCCTTCAATATATAGATCTTATATATTTTCAACCTGACCATGAATAGATCACTTGGCTTCGGGTCATATTTATATAACTTATAAATATTCGCATAAACTATATATTCATCTATTGATTTATATTTGCTAAATAAATATACTCATTGACCCATTATGCAAAAGGTATATTGTTACAATTTTTAAAATTGCTCCAAATGCTTTTAAGTATTCATTTTCAGGTACTTTTAACCCTATTTCAATAGATCTTTTCACCTTTCCCTCACGGTACATTATACACTATCGGTTATGTAACTTTTATTAGGATAAATAAGTGGTATTATTATGTTCAAATACTGTTACCTTGCAACATTTTACTTTTTATTATATTGGTATTCGATTATACAGGACTTTCACCTATATTGTATAGTTCTTCCAATCTATTTTTAATCAAATATTTCCAACTAATCCTATATCCAAATTCGCTCACCACTACTATTGGATTCTCTTTTGATTTATATTTTCAAATTACTAAGATGTTTCAATTCATTTGAAAAAAAAACAAATTTAAATATTACTATAATAATATTTACACGAATGACTACATGCGAAAAGATATTTATTCTCGTCATTCATTATCGATTAGATAACGTTTTTTTGTTACATACCAAGGCATCCCATGAATACTTATTTATGTTTATTTCACAAATTTGCCACGAATACTCATACTATTAAAGAAGATATATAGAAAATATAAAATCTTTTATATAATACTCATTTATCTGCTTTCTGGTCTCGATAAATTTTTTTTATATAATACAATTAGATATTCGATATGTATCTTAATTTTATAAAAAAGAAAATGAATTCTTTTTTTTTTTTATTGCAAATGTATACTGTATCTTTTGACCAAGAAGATTTCTATTCACTTTAAAAAAAAAAAAAAACGCATTTTATAAATATAAACTAATATGTATATCTAATAAATAAATATACATCATTATTTTCTTTTTTATTAAAGAAACTTTATTTATAATACATATATACGATTATATTTATGAATATAGCCTCGAAAATATTAAATATAAATATAAATATTTCTAATACTTTAAAAAAAAATTAAAACTAGCCTTGTTCCAGCCACAGGTTCCCCTACGACTACCATGTTACGACTTCACTTAGATCGTTCATAACCCCTTGTTTATTAGGTATAAATCCTCAACTATTAAAAAATTAATAATTTATGGATTATTTACTAATATCCTATCAAAGCTACGTACTTTCCAAGCGTGACGGGCGGTATGTACAAGATCTGGGCAAAAATTCACCGTAACGTACTAATTTACGATTACTAGCAATTCCTATTTCATGTTCTCGAGTTTCAGAGAACAATCCAAACTGAGATAATTTTTAAAGATTTGCTCCGACTCACATCATTGCATCTTTTTGTAATTACCTTTGTAACACATGGATAGCCCAATCCATAAAGGCCATAATGACTTGACGTTATCCCCTAATTCTGTAGTTGTTTTGTATTAAATACTTAATTACAGATGAGGGTCTCGTTCGTTGACGGGAATTAACCTAACGCCTCACGACACGAACTTACGACAGCCATGCAGCACCTGTATCAGATATAATAAAATAATTTCTTATGAAAAAAAAATTAATTAAATCACCGTATTAAAGAGATAGAACTTAAATTTATGATATAAACATATCTACTATCTATATCCTATATGACAAGGATTGGTAAGATTCCTCGCGGTGTATCGAATTAAATCACATGTTCCACTGCTTGTAGCAGATCTCCGTCAATTTCTTTAGGTTTTAATCTTGCGATCGTACTACCCAGGCGGAGTGTTTAACGCGTTAGCTATAACATTAGGAAAATCCCAACATTTAACACTCATCGTTGACAGCATAGACTACAGGGGTCCCTAATCCCTTTCGATCCCTATGCCTTCGTGCCTCAGTGTCAGTTTACTTTAGATAATCGCTTTCGCCTATGGTGTTCTTTCTATCTTTAACGCATTTCAACTCTGATTATAGAAGTTCCATTATCTTTAAATAAACTCTAGTGTAATAGTATTAGAAATCTTTTTATCATTTATATAAAATTTAATTTAAAACTTACTACACAACCTACGCACCCTTTACGCCCAGTCAAGGAGAGTAACACCTGCGCTACTCGTATTACCGCGGCGGCTGGCACGAGTTTTTGCCAGCGCTTGTTCCCAAATAGTGTCATTATCTTCTAAGGTACACGAGTTTTACGACTTAAAACGCCGTCCTCACTCACATGACATAGCTGGGTCAGGCTTGCGCCCATTGCCCAAGATTCCCCACTGCTGATTCCAAATGAAATTAGGACCGTATCTCAGTTCCCATGTGGCTGAACAACCTCCCAGAACAGCTAAGCATTTTTGGCTTGGTGGGCTTTTAATCTCACCAACTACCTAATACTATATATGACAATCTGAAAGCAATACTATATATTTGTTATTGGACTTCATACTTTCATGAAAGTATACATTCCAAACTTTCAGGTAAATTCAATATATTCTCTACACCCGTTCGCTACATTTCTACCATTTAGATTAATAATCTATTTTTTTGATTACTTAGTAAAAACGTCAAACTTGCATGTGTTAGGCCTGTCACTAGCATTCACTCCGAGCTAGAATAAAACCCAATGAAATTACGTTTTTCTTTATACAAAAATAAAACGTTAGAAAAAACCACTCATCTATTAATGACCTCTACGAGAGTTGAACCCGTGTCTTTTCCGTGAAAGGGAAATGTCTTAACCGCTGGACGAAAAGGTCATTTATATAAAAATAAAAATTAAATCTTAGACCATAATCTATGGCTTTCGTATCTTCTATAGCTTTGGCTTAAATTTACTTGTTTTTGTACTACATTGGTAAAAAAGACACTATAGACTAATTCTGTAAAGCCACTAAGTGGAAAGTCTTTTCTTAGCGGATGTCCTACAAATCCATAATCTAATAATAACCTACGTAAATTAAAATTTCTATGGAAAAATATACCAAAAAAATCCCAACATTCTCTTTCATACCAAGAAATATTAGGATATATATATATTAAAGAAGGTATACGTTCTACTTCATTAAAAAAGAATTTTAAAAATGCTCTGAAATGATATGTATATGAAATTAAATGATAAATTAAACAAAATCTATTATTATTTAAAGGATAATCAACACAAGTAAAATCAATAAGAGATTGGCATTTACTATTCCAATCTTTATAAAGAAAAATACTTAAAAATATTAAGTAATTTTTATCTGTTCTTAAAAACAATAAATTCTTACTACGACGAATAGATAAAATATATTTTGGTATATTTAATAAAAGGTAAGAAATATAAGACATTTAATTTAATAATAAAAAATAAATAAAATCTAGTTCTATAGGATTCGAACCTATATCTTATGCTAAATATACAGCATCTGCTCTACCTAATTAAGCTAAGAAACTAATAAAATTCGCACTCATTGAATTAAGTGTATATATTAAACTAAATGAATGAACCCATTGAACCCGGTAGGAATTGAACCCACACTATTTCCATTATGAGTGGAACGCTTTACCATTAAGCTACGAGTCCTTAACCTATTAATTGCACACAGCAGGACTTGAACCTACGACCAGCTGATTAAAAGTCAGATGCTCTACCAACTGAGCTATGCGTGCATTTTTTTAGCTTTTATATCAATGGCATACTTAACATATAAGCTACGATTATATTAATATTAATTATGCCATTAATAAGAATACAATCATGATTGTAAACAAAGCAATTGCTTCTGTTAAAGCGAAACCTAAAATAGCATAGTTAAATAAAGATTTTGTTGAACTTGGGTTTCTTGAAACTGCTTCTAATAAACTACTAAAAATCATACCAATACCTACTCCTACTCCTGATAATGCAATTGTAGCTAAACCAGCACCTATTTGTTTAAATTCTGTTACAATTTAATTAATAAATAAAACCGACCTCGTTGAATAAATAACTTAGAATAAATCCTAAATGATTATTCAATTCACAAAACGATCTAACTTACGAAGGTATATAAGCCATTTTTTTTTTATATATACGCCCTCCTACCTAATTGCAAGATAATTATCGATTATTTTCCCGAGAGCAGGAATCGAACCTACAAGTATGAATTATGAATCCAAGGTTTTGCCGTTAAACTATCTCGGAAAGATTATAAAATAAAATTATAATAAAGGAGTAAGATTTAACTGATAAAAATTACTTAAATAATAAAAAATATTTTTATTTTCTTCAATTGTTTTTTTATAATAACTAGTTGTTATAAAATGACTATTTTTATAATGTGTATAATAATAATTATTTGTTTTGCTAAAAAAAAAAAATAATTTTAAATAATTTAATAATGATACCATTTCGATAAATTGATTACTCATTTTTCGATGAGAAAAATTAAATGAAATATTCATTATTAAATCAGAATTAACTATAGAATAACTAAACTCTTTATATTTAGAAATAAATGGAAAATTATAAGATAGATTATTTTTCATTTTTTCTTCTTCTAAATTATCTAAATTATATATTTCTTTATATTTACTTGAACTTACAAAATAAAAATAAATATTTATAATGACATCTTCATATAAAAAAAAGCTTAATGAATTAAAATTAAAAAAATTAGAATAATAATAAAATAAAGAAATATTTTTTTGTTCTAAATTAGAACTCTCCAAACGTAATTTATTATTAAATGTTATATAATATTTAGATTTATTAATAATAGACCTATTACCTAAATTCACTAGTTTGTATAATGCTAGATAATAAAAATATTTAATATTATATATTTCCTTATAACATCTGTTATTTAAAGTATTAAAATAATCCTGCAAATGAAACACATATTGTTTAAAAAAGGAAAAAAATATATTATTTTTAGAATGAATAAAGCTATTTGGTTTTATAAAATAATTAATATCAACTAACATTTTATTATTAATTTTTATTTGAGATTGTTGTATTAGTTGTCTTATTTTAGTAATAGAAATAAATGGATATGTTTTTACTAAATAATAATCTATACGTTTTGAAAAATAAAAAACTAATTGAAAAAAATCACGAATTTTATTTTTTAATCTTGTTCTATTTGTTTGACGTGAATATAAAGAAGAAAGATCTTTATATTCAGAATTAAAAAATAAAGAACTAAAAAAATTAAAAAAAGTATTTATATTTTCTATAAATGGATCACTCTTTATAAACAAGTCTTTAATTTTTCTAAATAACCTAATTAAATAATAAAAAAAAAATTTCTTATTAAATTTTTTTTTCATTAGTAAAAAAAATCGTTTAAATTTTTTATTAATTAAATTATAATATCTTTTTCTATTTCCTAAAGGTAATAATTCTTCGGGTAAAAAATGAATTATAAAATCATTAATTTCACTTATTTTTAATTTAATAAATTGATTTAAATATTTATATGCTGTAAGTACTGAAAAATAATGTTTTTTAATTTTTTCTTTAGTATTCAAACTATACTTATTACTTGAAAGTAATTTATTTTTCTTAGCAATTATTAAATTTCGTATTTTATTGTATTTTTTTCTTAATATAAATAAAGAAATACATTTTTTCATTAAAAAAAACATAATATCTATTAAAAGAAAAAATTTAGATTTTTTTTCTTTTTTAAAATAATATAAAAAATAAAAATATTTACTTAGTATTAGATACATTCTTATTATTAGATATAATTAATCGTGCTCACTGTAGGACTTGAACCTACACATCCTAAGATAACAGATTTTGAGTCTGTCGTGTCTACCAATTCCACCAAGTGAGTATAAATAAATATAAATATATAATTTGGATCAGATGGGGCTTGAACCCACGACTTTTAGCGCGACAGGCTAACACTCTACCAGCTGAGTTACTGATCTTTATTATTAGGAGTGACAGGACTTGAACCTGCAAAGCATAAAGCCAATAGATCCTAAATCTATCGTGTCTACCAGTTTCACCACACTCTATTTATTTATTAGGCTAGGGCAGGATTTGAACCCACGATAAACCAAATTTCAAATTTGGCGCTTTAGACCTCTCAGCCACCTAGGCTTATAGACTATTTTGTCTATATATAATCGTCTTTTCTCTATATAATAATATAATAACGACTTCATCATCATATAAAAAATATGCAAATTATTTCATTTTTTGCGAAGGAATTTTATCTGCGCTTAATATACATCTTCTTTTTCTTTTTGTTTTTTTTTTTTATTTTACTTATAAAAATAAAATGGTTTTTACTTTTTTTACTTTCTCCTTTAAATAAAATAAAAAACATTGATTCTTTTTTCTTTATAGATGAGATTAATAATGAATTTAGTATCTACTCAAATAATGAATATATTTATTTACCTATTATAGAAATAAATTTACCTTTTTTTACGACTTCATATATATATATAAAATATTTACTTTTATTTACAATATATATCTTAATACCAATTATATTTTATTTTTTTATTTTATGGTTTTCTCCTTTATTAAAAAAAAAAGAAAAAAACATGTATAATTATATTACTATATATATTTTTTTTTCATTGTTATTTAATTTTATTATTCATCATTATTATATTTTTCCTTTTTTTTTATCTTTTATATATAGTCATTATTATGAATTTTCATATCAAGAATTTGATATTGAATTTCAAGTTATTACATATTTTAATTTATACTTTAAATTATTATATATCAATATAAGTATTATTTTATTATTCTTTCTAATAAAAAAATATAAAATAAATTATAGTATTTTATTTATAATATTTATTTTCATGTTACCTAATGATCTATTTATATTATTGCTTTATATAAATATAGTAATAATATATTATTATTATGTTAGTTTTTTAATATATATTTTCAATGAAATAAAGATTACTAATAAAAAAAATTTACTTTATATACCAAAAAGGTAAATCTAACAATTCAATTTTAAGATTGTAAAATCTATAATTAGAAATTATATATTAATTATTTTATCTGTATAAAAAGATAGCTAAATGGTAAAGCACCGGACTTTAAATCCGTTAAATATAGGTTCGAATCCTATTCTTTTTTATTTTTTTTTCTTTAATTGTTTTATATTATATTTATATGTATTTTTATTTATATATTTTTTTTTTATTTATTTTTATTTATATTTACGATACTTATGAAATTTTCTATAATTTGAATTCTTCTTTTTTATCTACTTTATTATATCAATTTAGTCACTTGTGGAGTATCATAGATAATTATATAATTTGTTTAATATTCTGTTTTTATTGTTTTTATATTATAAAAAATAATAAAATTACATATTTAATATATATTAATATATTTTACCTATTAGTATTTATTTGTATGCAATTATTTAATTTTATTGTTAATTCAAATATTTACTTATTAAATAATAATTTATTTAATCCTTTACTACAACATTTTTTAGTAATCTTACACCCTCCATTAATATTAATTATTTTTCTTTTATTTAAAATTATATATTTACAAAAAACACAAAATTTATTATTTATTTTTTTATTTTTTTCATTTACTATTATTCTTGGTAGTTATTGGGCATCCTCTCTTTTTGGGTGGGGTGGTTGGTGGTCTTGGGATCCTATAGAAAACATATCTTTTATTTATTGGTTATTATTATTAATTCAATTACATATAAAAAAGAAATATCTTTTTTTTTTTACTTCTTTTTTTTTATATATTGATTATACTTTATTTTATTTTTTAAAGTTTAATAGTATTCAAAGTATTCATATTTTTAAATTAATATCAATACAATTACAATTATATTTTTTATTTTTCTATATTTCAATATATTTATTATTACTTTTTTATTTTTTATATAAGAAAATAATAATAAATAATATTATTATTTATTATTATTTTCTTATTTTTTTATTATTTTTATATTTCTATTTATATATTTATTCTTTTATAAATATTTACATATTCTCTTTCTGTTTTTATTTTTTATTTTATAGTTTTTTTATATTATTATGTTTCTATTACTTTCATTTTTTTTTATTTTATTTTTTTTACTTAATTACAATAATAAAAATATATATAGTAATATATATTTTTATGTATTTTTTAATTATAAAAAAATATAATTTTTTTTTATATAAACATTTAATTTATTTTACTTTATTATATTTTTTATTGTTAATTAGTAATACGTTTAATGAGATACAAAATTATATCTACCTATATGAAAACTATAATATTAAATATTTTATTTCTTCTTATGAATTTATAACACATGAAATTACTTACTTGTATAAAATAAAAAATGATATTTTTTATTTTTTTATACAGAAACATTATAATATATATAACATACTAGAACAAATCGAATTATTTCTTTACCATACTATAATTAACAATTTCTATATCGTAATAGAATCATTTTATATAAAAATATATAAAACAATTTATTTTTTTATTTTTATTTTGTTATTTATAATATATATAAAATAAATGCGCCAGAATGGACTTGAACCATTGATCTTTCGCTTATCAAACGAACGCTTTACCAACTAAGCTACTAGCGCTATAAATAATACACTTTACATATTATTATACTATTCTTAAATAAAATAATATTTAAATATTAATCAAAAGTTACGAACTCTTAATAGTAATAGTCTGTTCTTTTTATTATCTATCTACTTCACCAAATACTATATCTAAAGTTCCTATTACTGTTACTAAATCTGCAATCATATGTCCTGATGTAACGTGGTTAATACCTTGTAAATGTGCAAAACCAGGAGAACGTATTTTACAACGATATGGCATATTTGTACCATTAGATACTAATAATGCTCCTGTTTCACCTTTTGGTGCTTCTACTACTCCATATGTTATACCTTGTGGTACATAAATACCTTCACTATAAAACTTAAAATGATGAATTAATGATTCCATTGAAGTTTTCATTTGTTTTCTAAATGGAGGAGATATTTTATAATTATCAGTACGTACTAATCCATTTGGTAATTGATTTAAACATTGAAAAATAATAGAAAGACTTTGTCTCATCTCTGCTACGCGAACTAAATATCTATCATAACAATCACCATAAATCCCTACAGGAATATTAAAATCTAAATGTTTATAGATTTCATATGGTTCCATCTTACGTAAATCCCATGCTATACCAGAACCACGTAACATTACTCCTGTAAAACCTAAATCATAAGCATCTCTACTATTTACTGTACCAATACCCACTAAACGTTGTTTCCAAATTCTATTTGTAGTTAACATTTCTTCCATTTCATCTATTCTAGAACCAAAACCATCTATAAAATCATAAATATCATCAAGTAAACCTTTAGGTAAATCATATGATACTCCTCCTGGTCGAAAATAATTTGCGTGCATACGTGCTCCAGAAACACGTTCATAAAATTCCATTAATTTTTCTCTTTCTTCAAAACCCCATAAAAACGGTGTTAGTGCCCCTACATCCAATGCATGTGTAGTTAACGATAATAAATGATTTAATAATCTTGTCAATTCAGCAAATAAAACTCTTATATATTGAGCTCTTAATGGTACTTCACATTTTAATAAATTTTCAATAGCTAAACAATATGTATGCTCTTGGCACATCATTGAACAATAATCTAATCTATCAAAATAAGGTAAACCTTGAAGATAAGTTTTATATTCTAATAATTTCTCAGTACCTCTATGTAATAATCCAATATGTGGATCTGCATTTTTTATTATTTCACCATCTAACTCTAAAATTAAACGCAACACTCCATGTGCTGCTGGATGTTGAGGACCAAAGTTTAAAATAAAATTATTTAAATGTTTTTTTTTATCTAAATACATTAATTTTATTATTTATTTATATATACTAATTTTTTAAAATGAAATGGAAGGTATGGGATTTGAACCCATGAATAAAGTTTTAGCAGAACTTCGCCTTAGTCCACTTGGCTAACCTTCGAATTTAAACTATTAAATGTTAAGCAAATGTAATTTTTGGACCTTTCCAATCCCATGTACTTCTAGCTGGTTTATTACGTTGTACATATATACAGTTCAGATAGAAATCTCTTCTCCAAATCATATCTAGTTCTTTTATTGTGTATTTAGGAGGCTTCCAGAATAGTAAGTAATTCCTAATACGTATATATTTTTCATTCACGCCGTAAAGAATTGGTAAATAAAAAAATAAATATATTGGTGTAAAAAAAAGTATTGCCCATCTTACTATAAAATAATGAACCGGCATACAAATTACATAAATAAATTGTTCCCACGTTCTATTGTATTCATCCCTAAACCAAATACCTCTACGTGCTTCATATGGATTTGTACCATTTTTTATCCACCATCTTACATCTAAACTATATGGTTGATTCCATCCCTGAAACCAATCACAAGAATCACATCCAAAATACATATAAGCAATAGCAGAAAGATATAAAATTACATATACATGGATATCTACATCATTTACTAATTTTACAAAATTTAAAAGACCTAAAACTCTACACATATGCGAAAACATTCTATAAGTAGTATAATCATATTCTTCTCCTCTTCTAAACCCTAACCATTCATATCGTAAATGTAACTTCCAAAATATATAAGAAGATATACTAAATACATAAAAAAAAATATATGTAAAAAAATATTCATTGAGTAAATAAAAATTATGTATATAATACATATATAGTCCTAAAAAATAATTAAAGATTAATCCTAAAGTACCTATAACAAATAAATACATACCTACTTGTGCTACTTCAATACTTAATGTACGTAGTGTTAAACCATAATGAAATTTATTACCAACAAAAACTTCTCTACTATTTCTCATATAATATTCTAAGAAACTTAATTTTTTCATATCTCTTCCTTTATAATTACCATATTTCTCATCATATTTAAAACCTGCTTCTTTTTTAGATAAAAAATGATCATAATCTAAAAAAACGCCTGGTGTTTCTTCTTCTTCTATCTCTCTACGTTCAATTTGTTTAGCTGCATTAATTACTAAATTATATCCTTTTGATTTATAATATTTTATAGCTAACACCAATAAACAAATTAATGATACTATAAAAAGACAGCAAAGTTCTATTAGATCAATAGTGAATAAATTAAATAGTTTAATCTCCATTTGAATATTATATCTTAATAATTCAAAATTTAAAAACTTAAATGTTTTTTTATAAGCTACTATAGTATTATCATTTGGATCTAGTGCTACTTGTTTTCTACGTTCTTCTTTTTGTAATTTTCTCCAATTTCCTACAAATTTTCTAACAAATCGTCTTTGAGTTCTCGGATGATTATGTACTAATTGTGGATAACTTAATTTTCTTAATGTAAAAATTCTTTGTCTTCTGTCAGATCTAGTCATTGGAAATACCAATTGATGATAGCCAAAAACTTCTATTTCTAATCGTGTTCTTCTATTTTTTTTACCATAATTAACTAAAAAATTAAAATCGTCGTTTGCTGTTACATGTGGAGCCCACCATAAATCTGGTACATAATATTTATGGAAAAGACGACGTTGGTCATAACCTAATAAGACTGGTTGATTAAATAAATACGGTATTATGTATTTATAATAAACACCAGACCAATAAAAGTAGACAAAATTCCACGGTTTGTCTACTACAAGATCATAGAATGACCAATAATAATATATAAAACCATGCCAAAAATCAGACGCTGATTGGGACATTTTTGTGTATGAAAACATTTAGTATTTTTGTGTGTGTATCTCTCTTATTTATATTAATAACTTGAAAATTGAATTATGTATAAAAATATTTAAATATTTTTATATGACAAGTAATGACTAAATAAATTATTAGTCATTCTAGTATCTCTTAGAATATCAGCACTTAAATTACAATCTAAAGAAAGTAATAACCAATCCATAAAGATACTACTTTTTACTACTTGTACACAAATTGGCATAAATGCATGATTTACACCACATAATTCAGAACATTGGCCATAATAAACTCCTTCATAAGAAGGATATAAAATAAAACGCATTAATCTACCTGGTAATGCATCTGTTTTTATTCCAAATTGAGGAACTGCCCATGAATGAATAACATCATGAGATGTTATATAAAAACAAATATTATATTTACTTGGTAATACTAAGCTTTTATCGACATTTAATAATCTATTAACTGCTCCTATTTCTTCTCTTAACATATATGAATCATATTGTAATACTGGAAAATTAAAATTAGCATCAAATAAATCTACTAAAATATCTGTTCCTAGTTTTGTATCGATTTCATAAGTCCAATACCATTGGTGTCCTATAATATAAACATTAAATAATGTTTCTAAAAAATTTTCATCATATTCTAACTGAAAAATAAAACCTAATGCAGGTATTAACAAATAACTAATTATTACTGTTGGAATTAATGCAAAAATTGTATCTAAAAAAGCTTCTGCTTTTTTAGTAAAATGAATAGGTATTTCGTTTTTTGTAGCACTAAATGTTTCTAAAATATCAGTTGTTAAACAAATGATTATTAATGCAATCCCAGAAAGAATACTCATTGTTTCAACATATAATAATATAATAGAAAGCATTTTATCATTTGCCGGTACACCAAAACCAAAATAAGCTGTTAATTTATAAGGAGCTTCCGGTGCATCATAATGTAAAAATGCTAAATTACTTAAATATTCTCCCCTAACACCACTTGCATAATCATTCTCATGTATACTATTTGTATCTGACCAAATTTTTAAAAGAGAATCCATTTTTTTTGTTGTTAGTGTGTTACTCATTTAATTACATTAATTCCAATCTAATGCTCCTTTTTTCCATTCGTAGATAAATCCAATCAATAGAATAAAAATAAATATATACATGGTTAAATAGCCAACAAACATTAACTCTCTTAAACTAATAGACCATGGAAAAAAAAAAGCAACTTCTATATCAAATATTATAAATATTATAGAAATTAAATAAAATTTAACATGAAATGGATTTCTTGCATCAGAAAATGGATCAAATCCACATTCATAACCAAAATTTTTTTCTGTGTATGGATTTTTTATAACAATCACATAACAAAGTAATAAAATTATACTACTTATAATTAATATTATAAAACCGTAAAAGAATAGTTCGTAATAAACAGTTAAGAAGTACATATATTTTTTTAATGGCTACTATATACGTCTTTTAGATAAATTGCGGATAAGATTATAAAGATATATCCTTGTAGGACTGCTACTACTAATTCAAATAAAATTAAAACAATACATAATAATAATGGTAAAATACTTATTAAAGAAAATTTAATTGAAAATAAAAAAGGATTTACTAATTTATATAAAAATATTGCTACTGTATCTAATAAAATATGTCCTGCTACTATATTTGCAAATAGTCGTAGTGCTAAACTTACAGATCTAAAAACAAAACTAATAAATTCAATCAATGCTAAAAAAGGTACTAATTTAAAAGGAATACCATTAGCATAAAATAAACTAAAAAAAGGTAATCCTTGTTCATAAAAACCTAATAAAACAATACCCCACCAAATCATAAAAGATAAAGAGAAAGTAATATTTAAATGACTAGTTATTGTAAAACTAAAAGGTATAATACCGATTAAATTACTTAAACAAATAAAAAGAAATAAATAAAAAAAAAAAGGAAAAAACATTCTTGTTTTCTCTAATAAATAAGTATCTATTGTATTATATACAAATAAATAAATAGATTGAAATAAACTAGAAAAAAAAGAACTAAAATAAAAATAATTTACTTTAAAATTTAAAGTAAAATAAACTAATTGTAAAAAAATAATTAAATTCAAACCAATTATTATTGTATCTGTAATAGTATAATCACCAAAATAATTAGTTATATTATAATTACGTAATTCAAATTGTTCAAATGGACTAAAAATCATAATTGAATCATCAATATTTTATATACTAAAAGAAGAATGCTTTTTGTGGGCAAAGCAGGATTTGAACCTACGATAAACACGATCTCCAATCGTGCGCTTTAGACCTCTCAGCCATTTGCCAGCCAAATAAAATTATACAATCCAACGAATTAATGAAAATTATATATCTAGAAATAAGCGTTGGTCTTATTTCTATAGCAAGGGCAGGAGTTGAACCTACATCATTAGATCATGAGTCTAAGGACCTACCGTTAGTCGACCTTGCTATAAAAATAATAACTACTTAATTTCTGTGGGAAGAATAGGATTCGAACCTATGAAGTATATATACAACAGATTTACAGTCTGCCGCTTTTGACCGCTTAGCTATCTTCCTAATGAGTTCTGTAGGACTTGAACCTACAACCTTATGCTTAGAAGGCATCTGCTCTACCATTGAGCTAAGAACTATAATATATAAATCTATACTTATATAAAAGAAAATAGCATTTAGTTCTAATTAATCGAAGATTATATAATTACTGAATTTAAATTTGTTTAATTTATTTATAAAACATAGATATATCTGTTATACTACGTTTAGTAAAAACTAAACTATATACTTATACCTATTGGATATTTTTATTAATATAATATATTTATTAGATATTATATTATTTCATTTATTATATATATATATATGTTTATTTTCTCTTCTTCTTTTTAAAAAAAGAAGAAACATTTTCATCAAAAATTACGAATCTATTCTTTATCATTAATTTATAAAAAATAAATAAATCATAATAACAAAAAGTATTATCTTTTATTCGCAATAATAGATAATACAAATTCTCATTTTCGTTTTAAATAAATAATTAAATAAAAAAATCTAATATTAAATATTCTATTATATTTAATAAATATTCTGCTTTAAACATTAATAATATATTAAAAAATGTAAAATAAATAATAAAAAGAGCTTGAATATAACTCATTTTATTTAAAGAAAAAAAAACAGATTTTGAATCTAATTCATTATATAAAATTACTTTACTAATTCTTATATAATAATAAAAACTTAAAATAGTTATACAAATAATAAAAGAAAAAAAAAAATATAAATTATTAATATATAAATATGTTAATAAATATAATTTAGATAAAAATGAAGGAAATGGAGGTAAACCTGCAACAGAAAAAAAAAATAAAATAATAATGAAAGCTAATAAATCATTTCTTTTTATAAAACCATTTAATAAAGTAAATCGTTCAATGTATATATTTTCCTTGTTTGACATTAAAGTAGAAAAACTTAAAAATAATCCAAAAATATTAAAAATATAAATATATATAAAAAAAAATATATTTTTTAACATTAAAAAATCAGGAAATAAAAAAAGTATTAAATAATAACCAGTAGTAGTAATACTACTATAAGCCATTAATCTTCTAAATTTTTTTTGTTTAATAGCTCCAAAAGTACCGATCAACATGGAAAAAAAAGAAGAAAATAAAAAAAATAAAAAAAATTGTTCAGCAAAAAAAAAATAAATATAGAAATATAATTTTAAAAAAATATAAAAAATAGAAATAAATGGTATTGTTGCAAAAAAAAATGCAGTAATGAATGGTGCTCCTTGATATATATCAGGAACCCAAAAATGAAATGGAAAAGCATATAACTTAAATAAAAACCCAATTAACATTAAACTTGCACCAAAACTTAAAATACTTTGTAAAGAAATTGAAATATTAATATTATCTAAATTGATAAAAAAAATAAACAAATCTTCTAAATAAAAACTACCAGTTACACCATAAATAATTACAATACCAAATAATAATAAAATAGAAGAAAACGAACCCAATATAAAATATTTTAAACCTGCTTCAAAAGAATATTTATTTTTTTTTTGATAAGCAGTTAAAACATAAAAAATTAAACTAAAAAACTCTAATAATAAATATAAAACTATTAAATTTTGAGCATATAAAAAATAATTTAATCCTAATAATACTAAAACTAAAAACATACTATATTCAAATGTATTTAATTTATTATATTTTAATAAATTAAAAGTACAACTAAAAAAAATAAAAAACATAATAATATTAAAAACAATTAAAAAACTATTAAAATTATCTTTTAAAAAAATATCTTTTAATGCATAAGTAAAATCTAAAGAACAAATAGATATTAGAAGATAATTAATTAAAATTAACTTTACTAACATTTCTAATAAAGAAGAATGTTCTTCAGTATAATTACTTAATATAAAATATGTAAAAATAAAAAAAAAACAAAATAATAAAAAATTTTCAGGTAAAAGAAAAAAATAATTAAAAATCATATATTATTAATTTGTGGTATCTCTAAAGTATTAGCTAATTTCATTTCTTTTTTCTTTAAGTTATCTAAAACTAAGTAAATATATATTAAAAAGATAACCATAGTAATAAAATAACAACTTATAAATAAAGTATCTAAAAATGGTAAAGAATAAAAAAAAAAAATCAATTGATTAGATTGATGTAATTGGGTTAACCAATTTAATTTTATTTTAAGTATAAAAAAATGTAATAAAAAAACAAAAAAAAATAATAATTTATATATTAATGTAAAAAAATAAAAATAATCAATATAAAAATAAATAAAACATAAAATAATAAAGATAATTCTAAAATCAATAAATAAAAAAGTTTGCCATACTGTATAAGCCCATAATATGCCAATTAATAAAGTAATAAAATTAATAAATAATCCTAAAAAAGATGGATTTATAAAAAAAAAATATTTAATAAAATTATAAATAAAACTAATAAAAAATAATAAATAATTAATTAAAATTAAAGTAATATGAATAAACAATAAATAATTATAAAAAAAATAAATATAATAATCAAACGAAAATAAAGATAAAAAAAAAGAAATAAATAAAAAAAAATAAAATAAAATATTAAATAAAATAAATTTATTTATTTAATAACTCAATATAATTATAATTGATACTCATATTTAAAATACCAAATATGAAATCAGGATAAATACCTAACCAACATACAAAAAAAAATAAAATTACTAATAATGAAATTTCTAAAAAACTTAAATCGTTATAATTTTTTATGTATTCAATACGTGGATACATAAATATAATTTTATTAAATAACCACATAGAATATATTGTACACGTAAAAATTGCAAAACAAACAAAAAATAAAATATAATAATTAAATGAAAAAAATAAACTAATTAAAATTAAAAACTCTCCAATAAAATTACTTGTTAAAGGAAAACTAATATTACTAATAATAAAAAAAAATAAAAAAAAAGAAAAAATAGGCATACTATAAATTAACCCACCATAATATTTAATTAATTTAGTATGATACCTATTATATAACATACCTATTAAAAAAAATAAAGCACCTGAAACAACTCCATGCGCTATCATCAAATGTATACTTCCAGCTAAACCTAAACTATTAAATGAAAAAATACCAAGTACACAAACATTCATATGTGCAATCGAAGAATAAGCAATAATACGTTTAATATCTATTTGTTTTAAAGTCACAAAAGAAGTATAAAAAATACCTAAACAACATATTAAAATTACAAATGGACTAAAATAATAAGTTGTATTTGGAAATAATGGTAATAAAAAACGTAAAAAACCATAACCTCCTAATTTTAATAATACACCTGCTAATAAAACACTACCTTCAGTAGGTGCTTCTACGTGTGCTTCTGGAAGCCAAATATGGAATGGAAACATTGGTATTTTGATTGCAAAAGAAATAAAAAAACTAAACCATAATAAACTTTCTCTATAAAAAGAATAATTATTATTTAATAACACCTCAATATTAGTACTTCCACAATAAGAATATAAAGAAAAAATAGAAATTAACATTAAAAAAGATCCTATTAAAGTATAAAATAAAAATAAATAACTAGCATGTATTCTTCTTTTTCTATAACTACTTATACCAATTAAAATAAAAAAAGGTATAATAATTATTTCAAATACTATATAAAAAAATAAAATATCAAGAGAAGAAAAAACAATAATTAATAAAAACAAAGTTAAAAATAAAAAACTTTGATATAATTCAATTTCTAATTTATTTTTTTGTTTCATATTATAAAAAGAAAATAAAATACATAATGGTATTAATAAAGTACTTAAATAAATAAAAAATAAAGAAATACCATCAATACCAAATGAAAAATTATAATTTAATGCATCAAACATAAAAAAAAACTGAAAATTACTTTCATATGGATCAAACAAAATCCATATAATATTAAAAATAAAAAAAATCACTAAAGAAATGTCAAAATATAAATATTTAAAGTTATAAGTCATAAGTTTTATATATTATGTATTTAAAAATATTAGCTATTTACTTTTTCTTTTTTTTTCAACACGACCAAATTGAATATTTTTTAATGTACGTGCATTAGTTTTATTACGTTGACCTCTTACTGGTAAAAAACTAGAATGTCGTTTACCTTTTAATGTTTTAATTTGTTTTAATAAATTTATATTATCCAACATAAATTTATGTAAAAAACTATCTAAATATATTTTTTTATGTATAAAAAAATATCGAATACGTTTCAAAATATAAAAATTAGAAAAATTACTATTATAATATTCATTAAGAAATGAAGATATTTTTAATGCTGGATGTAAACCAGAAAAATTACATATATTTAAAGACATAGAATATCCAATACCATATCTTGATTTAAAAAATAATAAACAATTTAATTCTCTTAGTTCTTTTCGCTTTTTTTTAAATGGACCAATACTATCTAACATTTATTTTTTTCTTTTCTTACAACCATTAAATGGCCATGTAGTAATATCATGGAAAGAATTAATTACAAAAGAACGCTTACTTAAAAATTTAAAATATTCTATAAAAGTAAAATTTCGTAATAAATAATTAGAACTTTGTTTAACTTTTAATCGTTTATATTTTTTATTAAATGATTTTAAAAATATTTCTTTAGAGAAAAATGGTTGTTTAGCAGCTTCTCTTTCTTCCCTATTTAATTTTAAAGCTAATGCTAAATCATTAAATTCTTTTAATTGTGATTTATATTTATTATATTCTTGAGTATACTCTAATCTCAAACGTTTATAATATTTTTTAGTTTTTCTTGCTATATATAAATCATCTACACTAGTATTATAAAAATAATCTTCATATATGAATTTTACATCTTTTATATTTAAATAAGTTTTTTTTTTAAAAAAACCATAAATAGGAGTACCTAAAGAAGTATTACCATTCAAATAATAATTAACAATTGGAATACCGTATTTTTTTTTTATTCTATAAAAAGAAGGTAACATTCGTTCAGCCAATTTATATACATTTCTCCAAAATCTCCTATCTTTTTTTTTTAAAAAAAATAATTCTCCAATTGTTTTTTTTAATAATAATTTTTTTTTATAAATAATATAAGCAAATACATTTGTAGGTTTTGCTTTAACTAAAACCGTCATTTTATTTGTCATATATTTTGAAATTAAATTATATTGATGAAAATAATATAAAATACTTGGTAAAAAATTAATAGAAGTTATTTTATTATTCATACGATAATTCAATGTTTTAAAAAAAGATGGCTGCTTTAAAATTTTAGGTAATTTATAATAATAAAAAAGATAATTATGAGCATGATATAAATACTTAACTCTATGAGTATGTATATCAGAATAAGTAATAATATAAGGTTTAGATTTTAATACTTTTTGATTCATTTTTTTTTTTAATTTTTGAAATTCTATATTTTTTAAACGTTTTTTTAATTTTAAAAGATTAAATTTCAATTTAAAAAAAAATTTATTTGCATTTTTATATTGATTGAATATATTATTTAATAATTTATATGAATTAAATAAAAATAAATATGGTTTTTGTACTTTAGTAAATTTAATATTAAAAATAAATTTAAAAATGTGAATTAAAAATAATTTAATTTTTTCTTTTTTTTTGTGAGGAATAGAATTGTCTATTAATAAAAAAAATGTATTTCTAATTTTAGAAATACATTTTAAAAAAAATTTATATCGTTTATTAATACGTTTAGCTATTTTATTTAGTAAATATCTTCTATGTTTAAAAAAAAAAGATAAAAATGATTTTACCATTTTTTTATTATATTGTAATGCATATATAAAAATAATAACATGTTTAATATTATTACTTTGTTTTAATATAGAAAAATACCATAACATATTACGAATAAATTGATCATTGACTTTTTTCCAATTAATATTTGAAAAAAAAGAATTAACTTTATTTATTAATAAATCTAAAAAAAATTTCCCATGTTTATAAGGATAAGTACGTGTAGTATAAACTGCTGGAACAACGCATCGTCTAGTATTTGGTATTTTTTTAAATACTTTTCTTGGAAAATATCTAATAAATGTTGCATGAAATGGATTATATGCATAAAAATTCCAAATAGTAACTCTTCTTTTATATTTATAATTTCTATTAATAAAATTTAATTTTGAATTTTTTTTATAATTATCCTGGTAATCAATATGGGCATTATAATAAACATTACTTTTTTTTTTTTTTAAAACAGATTGATTTTTTTTTTTTAATAAATTTAAATTTGTATTTTTATTTTTTAATTTAAATTCATTCTTTGATTTATTTAATCCAATATTATATTTAGAAGTATAATGTGTATCTTGTAAATTATTAATAGATTTATTATTATAAAATTTTGTTTTATTTAATTTTATATCTTCATTCCATGATTTATTCTTATTAATTCTTTTAGGATCTGTAGAAAATTGTATATTTGATTTTTTATAATAGGAAGAATTTGGTTTATTATTAGATGAATTAAATTTTTGTTGATTGGATTGAAAACGCTTATTTTGATATTTATAATAACTTTGTTTATTACTAAAATCTAATCTAGATTCGTCCATTAATTCTTTTTCTTTTTTATAATTTAATTTATCTATTTTAGATGAAATTTCTTCATTTAATTCAGCTCGAGGTATATCTATTTTTTTTGGTTTATACTTAGCAAAATGTTTATCAAATTCTTTAATAAAATTTTCTTGTGATATACGGCTTTTTTCCTCTGCAGATAAAGGTTTAGTATTTTTATTTATATTATTATTATTAATATTTGGTTTATTTTTATTTTCTAAATAATTATTAGCAGTATTTTTTTTTTTAAAATAATAATTATTATTTGAAGAAGATGATTTTTTTATATTTTTTGTATCAACTGTTTTTTCATTAAATTTCTTAAATTCATTAATATTATTATTATTATTGTTAGAAGTAGAATCACAAAAAAATAAGTTAATATGAAAATGTCTAATTGATTTTGTATTGTTTAATAATATATAAGAATTATTTTTATTTTTCAATTTTTGATTCGTCAATAAACTTAATACGTTCATATTATATGAAGTCGGAATTTCAATTAATAACTTTTCTAAAATATGATTTTCTTTTTTTTTTATTAATATTTTACTTTTACTAGTTATTATATTATTTAAATACTCTTTAAAAGTATTAATATCTAACTGTGAAATAACATGAATATCTGTTAATTTATCTGAATAAATAGTAACTAAAGAATTTAAATTTTGTATTAAATTTTGTCTAAATAATTTATTTTTATTTTTATTAATTATTAATTTTAATAAATGTTTAAATTTAAAAATTAAAAATAAAAAATAAATTTTACTTTGTATTGTATTTTTAGTTAATAATGGATTTTTCATTAAGAATAAAAATAATGATAATTTATTTTTCAATAAAAAACTTTTTTTATTTTTAATTTTTTTTTTATTTTTTAATAATAATACTTCTTTTTTTAAATTACTTTCTAATACAGTATTATCATGTTTATTTTCATTATTATTATTATATAATAAAATAGTATTTAAAAAAGATAAATCTTTTGAACCTGATGGAAATAATCTATTAAAATTATATTTATTTAATTTTAACCTTAAATAATTTAATAAAATAACATTATTTTCTAATCTAAAATTAGAAGCTCTTGATTTAATAATAGAATTATATTTCCTTCTAATTTTAAATACATAAGAATTAAGAATAGAAATCATTTTTTTAATAGTATTTAAAAAAAAAAAATAATTTTTAAAAAATAAAATATCTTTTGTTTTTGATACATTAGGTAAATTAAATAACCGATGATTTTGAATCATCTTAATTTTATTATAATTTATAGTTTTTGAAAAAGAAAAATAAGTATCAATAAAAAAAGAAAAAAAAAAATCATATTCTTTTTGTAATTTTATTTTATTTTTTTCATTAATACAGATATTAAAATTATTAAATATATTATTTAATTTCAATTGTAATTGTTTATATATTTGAATAAATGAAATATTTGTAAAATAAATTGGGTTTGTATAAAAAAAAGAAATATTATTTATTTTTTCAATTTCAAATAAACTAGGTGATTCAAGAACTTTAATAAAATCATATAAATTTTTAATATCATCACTTCCATAATAATAAAAAGGTTTTCGTTTATATGAAAATTTTTTATTAATTTTATTATATAATCGACTTATTTTAAAAATAAGTTTATTACTAGGGTTCGTTAATTTATTTAAATAATAATTGATTTTAAAAGTAGGAATTAAATTACTAAATTTAAAAGTAAAATCCTCTTTTAAATAATATTTTTTTTTTATGTAAAAAAATTTATCTAATCCTTTTCGATAATGACGTATATAAAAATTATCTGCTCTTACATAACAACTTATTTTAATTCCTTTTTCATAAATAATTTGATTTAATTTACTACTAGGTAATTGAGGAATAAAAAAAATATGTATATATCTATTTAGATCAAAACAAGTAGATGAATTTGCTTTAAAATTACTAATTAACATTATTTATACTATATAAATACCTTTACGTTTATATCTATTAGGAATTCTAAAAGATTGTATTTTAAATAAAAGATTACCTGCTTTATCATTAGAATGACTAATCATTTTATAATTAAATTTTTTTTTTTTACTCGTAAAATAAATATTTAATGGTAATAAATAATAACACAAATGACTATATCCTAATTTTAAAATAATGTAATTAATAAAATAATATAATTTATATCCACGACCTTCTAATTTCAAATGACGAATTTTATTAAATAAATGATTAGATAAAAAATTAAAAAAAAGATATGCATTAAATTTCCATTTTAATAAAGTAGTTGAAAAAAAAAAATAATAAAAAAAAGAAAAAAATTGACCATTAAAAAAAATAAATAATTCATTAATTAATTTATATTTAAAAAAATCTAAATAATTTCCTATTAAATAATTATTAAGTTCAATATATATAAAAAGAGAATTAATAAAATAATATTGTTTAAATAACATTAATAAAATTCCATTAAAGCTAATCCTCCAATTTTATAAATTAATGCATCTTTAATATCTAATATTCCTCGAGAAGTAGATAATAAAATTAATCTTTTTTGTTTTATCCATATTTTTTGCAATGATTTAAATGTAAAAGATATATTTCTAGATTTTTTATATAAATTTTGTAATTTCGTAATACTACTCAAATCCTTATTATAATTAATTACAATAGTTAAAATACTACCATATTTTTGGTTTTTAATTAAATAATGTACAAAAGTATAATGAAAATAATTTTTTAATGTCAAATAAGTACAAATACTATAAACTAATTTATTACAATAACAAGAAAATTGTAATTTTTTTTTTAAAACAGCATTTTTAAAACTTGAAAAAAAACTACTATATATAAATTTCGGTATTTTTAATTTAATCATATTTTATTACCAAGAAGATTTCATTAATCCATTTAATTGCTTATTTAAAGCATAATATTTAAACATCATTCTAGTTAATTTAAAATGATTAAAAATACCTCTTCTTCTATAAGATAAAACACAAAAATTTTTTATTTTTGTATAATGTATATAAGAAAATGCAAAAAATAAAATAGAATAATATACATTTTTCTTATAAAAGAAATTATTTAATATAGTTTTATTAACTAATGACTTTGTATACTTTTTATCAAATAAAATACGTTTATTATAATCTTTTAAAATTAATAAACTTGAAACCATTTTATATTATATTTAAACCTACTAATCTAAATAAATCTCTATTCATTAAATAATGTTTAAAAAGAGTACATACTTTTATTTTTAATTTATAAATCATAGTTTCAAAAAAATTATAATATTTATAATAATCTAAATTATAACTAAAATAATTAACAAATAAAAATTTGGTAAAAGTAAAAAAAGTAGTAGAATATACTTGATATTTAGTATCATAAAAACAATAATGACTTTCTTGAGTTAAATCTAAAGAATAAATTATCTTAGGTAAAGAATAATAAAAAAATAATAATAAAAAAGAATATATTTTTTGTTTAGATACACTCAAAAAACCTCCTACTTTTAATACTTTTTTCTTTAATAATTTTAAATTATAAATAAAACGAACTCTATTATTTGTTAATTTTTCTAATAACATTAATTTCAATAAAAATAAAAAACGATGATTCATATCATTTTTAGATAAAAAATAAATTTTTAAACGCAAATAATATAAATTAAAAAAAGAATTAAATATTTTATCATGTAAAAATGGAGTAATATAATTTTTATTAAAAAATAAAGTATTTAATTGGTTATTCATTTAAAAAACATTTGGTGCAATTAAAACAAGTTTCATTAATTTTTTCTCACGTATTTCATAAGATAAAGGTCCATTAATTCTATTCGCTAATGTATTTAAATTTTTATCTAATAAAACCATTGCGTTATCACTAAAAGACAAATGAAAACCATTAAATCTTGTAATCATTTTTTTAGTACGTACTATAATACCAAAACGTACTTCATGCATTTTTACCTTCATTTTTTTATATTTTCTAATTTTTTTTATAGCTATTACAATAAAATCACCAATACATGCATGCTGATATTTTTTACGTAATACTTTTATACATTCACCAAATTTACCTCCTGAATTATCTGTAATAAAAAAACGTGTTTTTATACCTATCATTAATTTTATTTTGCGTAATATATATTATGGCTTTTGTCTATTATACAAACATCAATACCTAATTTATAAGCAATTTTTTTTAATAATTTCAAACCAAAAAGTAAAGAAATATCTTTTAATTCAAATAAACAATCATATATATTTATAAAATTTATATGTTCTTTAATTGCACCTTTTCCTTTACCCATTCGAACACCTGTAGGTTTACTAGTAATTGGAGTTAAAAAGTTACATCTAATTAATAAACCACCTTTTTTTTTACATTCCCTTCTAATAATAACCCTACAACATTCAATCTGTTCTTTGGTTAGAACTCCATTACTTAATGAAAAAATACCAATTTCACCATTAAATAAAATGCTATTAGTACTATTTATCTTATGTTTATAAATACATTTTTTATGTAATCTACGATTTAATTTCTTATTCATGTATTAATTAAACAATACTAATTAATTTATAATTACTATTATAAGTCTTACTATAAAAAAAAACCCACACTTTAATACCAATAGTACCCTGTTTTGTTCGTGCAAATGATTGATAGTAATCAATGTCAGCTAAAATGCTTTTATTCGGCATTTTACCAAATAATTTATAATCCTTTATAATTTGATGATATGCAATTAACTTAGCTTGTTTACCTCTTTTAGGGGGACCATTACATTCTATACGTAACCCAACCAATGGATATTTTTTTGCTAAAACATCAGATAAAAAAAAATCTTCAACTATTTTTTTAATTTTAATAAAATTAAAAAAATATAATGTTTTATTTTTACTTAGTAAATCATTTAATTTCTTTAATTTTTTAGCTTTTATTAATATGTTTTTTTTTAATTTTAATTTATTTTTTTTTAACTTTGGAGTTAATAAAAATGTTGGTTTAATTAAATTTTTATTATACTTATAAAAATAGTTATTTAATAAAAATTCATTGAAAGAAATAATTAATTCATCTCTTAATTTTATTTTTTCTCTTAATTGAAAATTCTGTATCATTTTAAAAATGTTAAAAAATTTTCTTCCTTTTTCTAATTCAAATAAAATATAGTCATTTATTAGTTTAGCTGAAAGAAAAGCAGGAAACTTACGAAAAAAATAAAATTGTGGAACAAATAAAAAATAATTTCCAGTAAATAAAAACAAAGTACGTTCTACATTTAATATAAAAAAATAAAAGAAAAAATAATAAAAAAAATCATAATAAGTACGTTCATCAAAAACATCCCTTGCTAATTCACGTTTATAATTTTCTTTTATATAAAAAAGAAGATTTAAAGATTTATGTTTAAAAGAAATAAAAAATATAATTAATGTTTTTAATAAATTAATTTTCTTTATACTGGATAGATAAAAAAATGAAATAAATGAAAAATCAAAACGATTAAATAAAAATAAAGAATAAAATAAATTACGCAAAAAAAAAATAAAAAAATAAATTTTTGAAGTGTTAATAAATAAATTAGATTTATTATGTATTAAATTAGAACTAATAATATTTAATTTTTTACGTAATTTGAATTTAAAAAAATGATCACTATACCTATTTCTTAATCGTTTATGTCTATACGATAAACTAAAAAAATAACGTATTTTATATAAAAAATGTAAAGATGAATGGTTACTATTTATAAAATCAACTATAGAATATTGTCCCTTACTTTTTATAGACCTTCTAGGTTTTTTATTTTGATATCTTAAAATATAATAATTAGATTCCATTAAAAAAAAGCTATCAAAAAAATCATTATATTTAGAAATGTTAAAAAAATAAAATAATTTTAAAAAATCAAATAAAAAAGATGAAGAATTAATTAATAATGGATTTAGATAATAAAAAAAAGAAACATCTAATTGATTCTTAAAAAAAATAATTTTTTTATATTGTAAAAAAAAACTATATAATAAATATTGTTCATTAAAAAAAGTTAAAAAATATTGTCTAATTTGGAATTTATATAAAAAGATATTTAATTTTAAATATAAAAAATTATTAGTTAAATGATCTAAATAAAAATCATCACTAATCATTTTTAATTTATAAAAAAGTCCTTTTAAATATTGAAAAAGTTGAAAATCACGGAAAAATAACAAAGAATAATATTTTGAATGTTCAAACCAATTATTTTTCCAACTATTAAAATGTGGTATCCTTAAATTACTTAAATTAGTAAGACGACTCATTTATTATTTTTTTTTTAAATTTTTTTTTTCTTTTTTTAAATTCACACATTTTTTTTTAGTAAAAGAAAATTCACCTATCTTATGATTTAACATTTCATCTTTATTAACTTTGATAGGAATAAAAGATTTACCATTATAAATATTTAATATTTTATTAATATGAATAGGCAATACATTTAAATTTCTATTCATGCTATGAAATTCATTATTCTTGTATTTAAATGTTTCATAAGTAAAAAAAACACCTTTCCATTTAGATCTAGTCATTAATTTTTTTTACGTTTATATTTTCTACTAAATTTTATTACTGTACCCCATTTATTTGTAGGGGATGCTTTTTTTGATTTCTTACCTTCACCTCCACCATGAGGATGATCAATTGGATTCATGGCTACTCCTCTTACTGTAGGCCTAATACCTAACCATCGAGAACGTCCAGCTTTTCCTATTTTTATATTTCTATAGTATATATTTGAAGTTCTTCCTAAAGTAGCTAATCCAAATAATGAACTATATAAATAATGTATATTTATTTTAGAATAAATTTTTGTACTAGAGGGTAATTTAATATATGCAAGATTATTTTCCTTTTTTAATAATGTACCATACACTCCAGCAGAACGTAAATATTGAGATTTATTCAAAAAAGAAGTAGAAATATTATGTATTATTGACCCTATAGGTATATTTAATAATAAAGTTCTATTTCCATTTTTTAAAAAATCAATCATTTTAGTAGTACAAATATAAAAATTACCACATTTATTATTTTCTGTTGCTAAAATATAACTGTAAATACCATTTTTATAAGAAATTAAATTAATAAAACTTGATCTATTTGGATCATATTCAATACTTTCTATTATATATGGTATATTTTTATTATATAAAAAATCAATAAATCTAAATAACTTTTTATGTCCAAATTCTTTATGATAAACTGTTATTTTTCCAGTATTATCTCTTCCTATTGATTTTATTTTAGTATGGAACAAAGAACTTATAAATAATTTTCTTTCTAATATTCGTTTATTAACTAAACATAAATGTCGTTGTGACGGCGTTACAGGTTTATAATATAACATAAAAAAAAAAAAAATGAAAAATATTAATAACTAAAAACTAATAAACCAGATGATTTAATTGAATTCAATAATTTTTTAATATCTATTTTACTTATAATGTTATTTAAATTACTATGCATATTATAATAATTTAAAATTTCATATAACATAAAAGGAGTTAAATATAATAATGTAGTTAAAGGCAAAGTTAAATAACCAGGTTTATTAATAATAATTTCTTCTTCTAAACTACGTTTTGCAAAATATATAAAACTAGGTAATTTAATAATAAATTCATATTTTTGATTACCAAAAAAAAAAATTACTACATTTAATAATGTTTCTCCTATATATTTTTGAGTAGCACTATTAAATTTATTACAAAAATCCATTATAGGAATACCAAATTGTCCTAAGGTTGGACCTACTGGTTCTTTTGAAGAAGCTTGACCTGCATTAATTCGTAATTTTATTAATGCTTGTATTTTCATACTTTTATATTTTAAGAATTCAATTGATAATTATATAATTTTAATTTTTCTTCTAACTTGAAATTTATTAAAAAATATTTAAAATATTTAAATAAAAAAGGATTATATATAAAGTTAAAAATATTTAAATTATTAATAATTAATTTAAATGATTTTAATTCAAATTGTTCTCTTGATTTTTTATCAACATGCGGCGATCTTAAAATCGTATAACGCTTACGAGTAATTGGAATCATAGAATAATTAATATCACTAGATACCAAACTAAAATACCATAACTTTAAAAATAAATTATAATAATATAAATTTAAATAAGATAAATTATTTAAATTTATATTATTATTAGATTTAATAAATAAAAAATTAGATTTTATATTATTACTTTTTTTAATAAAAAAAGCATTATTATTTTCATTAAAAATAAAATGTTTATTTATTAATAAATTTGAATAAATAGACTTAATAAAAGAAAAAAATAAATTTATTTGTTTTCTAATAAAAAAACAAAAAAAATATTTTTTATATAACACAAATTTACGAATAAAAAATAAAAAATATTTAACTCTATTTAAATGAAAATAAGAATATAAATTCCATTGTAATTTTTTAAAACCTAATTTTTTTTTTTTAAAGATATAACAATTAAAAAAAAAAAGAATAAAATTAATTTTCTTTTTATTGAAAATCATTTTTTTTATTTTTTTTTCTTGGAAAAAAAAGATTGTGTTAATAAATAATCAAAAGAATATAAATTAAAAAAAATAAAATTTTTATTTCTTAATAAATTAAGAACTTTAAATAAATTAACTAATTTTAATAAAGTAAATAAAAAATTTTTTTTATAAAAAATTAAATAATTAAAATTAGAATGAAACCAATTTAAATTACTTAAAACTAATTTATGTTTTAATTTTAAACTAAAACTGATTACAGGTAAAATGAATTTTAAAAAAAAAAAATAACCAATAAAAAATAATATTAAAAAATTTAATTGACTTTGTAATATTAAATAATCTAATTGTGGCATAAAAAATAAAAAAAAAATATTATTTAACTATTTATTTAAAATATAAATATTCAATTTATATTAATCTGTTAAAATAATAAAAAATAGATTTATTAAATTCATCAGTTTCTTTAAAATATTTATAATTAGTATTAATACCTTTTTTATAATATTGTAGAATAGAAATAAAATAAAAAAAATGAATGAACAAAGATTGAGAATTACTAATTAATGAATAAGTAGTTAATTCAAAATAATTAAAATCTGTGTCTAAATTAGAAATTACCGGTATTTGTAAATTACGAGCTTCTACTATAGGAATAGGAAAACTATTTAATGAAAAAAATAAAAAAACATCAGGTAATCTATTTAAATATCTATAAAATTTGAAAAATAAAAAAAAACGCCAATATTTAGAAATACGTTTCATATGAAATTCCCAATCCATACCCGGAATTTTTTTATTAAAAGTAAAAAATAATAAACTATAAAAAAAATTATAAAAAGAAGTTCTAGCAGATAAACGTAATACTTTTCTATTTTTATAATTTTCTTTAAAACTAAAAATATCAGTAAATAACAAATAACAAGTAGTATAAATATTTGATAATTGACCATAACTCCATCGTTCATCAAAATAAAAATTACGTGTTTCATTCAATGATTTGAAAAAAAATAAATTAAAATACATAGATAAATAATGAGATGAATGTAAATAAAATAAAAATTTACATTTTTCTTTTCCTAAAAAAAAAAAAAAAGTATTTAATTTTTTAAGTAAAAAAAAAACTCTTCGTACATCTAAAATACAATAATTATTTCTATATCCTAATAAAAAAGGTTTATAGTAGTCCTTTAAAATGAATTTAGTGTTCCCTATATGAACCCCAAGGCTATATAAAAATGCTAAATTCATTTTAATAAACTACTGCATTAACAATATAATGATTTCTAGATAATTGATGGTACTGATCTTTCATAGAGTATCCTTGTTTTTCATTTGTTAAATATATTGTTGCAACCATAGCAACAAATAAAATCAAAGCTGCAAATATTAAATAAAAAAAATATTCATAATATAAAAGAAAACCTATTTTTTTTACCATAACATAGCGTAATGATTCATCTAAAAAATGAAAATTAGAAAATTCATATGAATTAGTATTTAAAGTAAATAACTTAGGTATATAAATTAGAGTTTCATCGAAAATAAAAAAAAAAAATTGTAAAAAATAAAAAACTAAAATAAAAAGACCTATTGTCAAATAAAAACTATTATCTTTTTCGACTCGTTTAATATTTAACATCATTACTATAAATAAAAATAACACAGCAATTGCTCCAACATAAATCATTAAAAATAATAAACCTAAAAAATCAATATTTAATAAAATAAAAACCATAGAAGTATTAAAAAAAACAGAAATTAAAAATAATGCTGCATTTATAGGATTAGAAACAATAACCATAAAAATAGCAGAAATAATAACTAAAAAATAAAAAAAAAAAATTAAAAAAGACATTTTTTATTTTATTATAGAATCTTATAAATTGCTAAATTATTTATATTATTAAAAAACAAAATGGATTGTTTTTATATTTATTTAATTTTTTATATTTCTCTAAAATAGATAAACGTGTTAATGTTACTAATAAATTTAAATTAACAAAACGTTTTTTTAGTAAATAAAAAATTTTTCGTAACCAAGATAATATATATTTTTTTAAAGCAAATACAAATTTATAAAATGTATTTAATTTATAATAAGTAGCTCTATAAAAAAAACGATACCAATTTTTAATTTTTAAAAAAAAATTCATAGTAATATACCAATCTAATTCTTCTAAAAAAGAAAATTCTTCTTCTTCAGTAAAAAATAAAGAATCCATTTTTGGATGAAAAACTAAATAAAAAAAAGTAAAAAAAAAACCAATAAATAATATAATTGATTCAGTTTGAAAAAATAAAAAAAAATTAAGATTCATTAATATTAAAAAAAATAAAAATAAAAATTTCATTTTTTTTTTTACATAAAAAATTAATTTAATTGTTTTAAATAAAATAAGAATAATCAATTCTTACTTAACCAACAAAATTCACACAGGATACTATTTCTATTAATTCATTAGTAATAGTATCTTGTCTTGCTTTATTATATAATAAACGATATTTATCAATTAATTCAGAAACATTTTTAGTTGCATTATTCATTGCTGTAGCTCTAGCTCCTAAAGCACTATATTCATTTTCTTCTAAAGAATCTAATAAAAATAAAGAAAAACAATAAGTATAAAAATCAATTAAAAAAGAAGGATATAAAACATTATTTTCTATAGAATTAGTTAAAGTACTACATAAATGAGCATATTTACCTGTATAATTTGAATCTTCTAATATACGCCAAGAAAAATAAGAAAAATTATAAATATCATATTTAGAAACTTTTTGTGTGAAAGCAGAATAAAAACGATTAAAAATAATTAAACATCTATCAAATTTATGACTTAATATTTTCTGAGTTAATATTGTAGTTAAAAATAAAGATAAAGGTTCTTTATCGATGTTATAAATATTTAATAATTGAAAATTTCTATAGTATTTACGTAAAAAAAATTTTGCTTTTTTACCTATAGAAATCAATTTAATATTTTTATTTTTTTCCTTTAATTCATCTACTGTTAAACGTGTAGCTTTTAAAATATTACTATTATGTGAACCACAACAACTTTTATCCATAGTAATAGAAATAATTATATATCTATTATCTTTTTCTGAATAATTTTCTTTATTAAAATAAGGAATAATTGGACTTAATGCTAATTGTCTAGCACCTATTTTCCATTTTAAAGCAGATAATTGAGATAAAGCAACCATTTGAATTGCTTTAGTTAGAGATTTAAAACTTTCATAAGATTTTAATTTTTTTAATAATTTTTTTGGATCGACCATGATATTAATAAATAAAAAAAAAGAATTTAATAATTTATATAAGAAATACGAATATTCTATTCATATTAAAGATTATTTTTTTATTTTCCCTGAAATAGAAGTAAAAAAAGTACTTTCAAACAATACAGATACTGGAATAAATAAAAAAAAATATAATAAATGAAAATGAGCTCCTATTAAACCCAATTCAATAAAAGGATATACTGGTGTTTGACTACCTAAATATCCTAAAAAAATAAAATTAAATACAAAAATCCAAAATAAACTTCTATTTAAAGGTTTAAAAGTTTTATTTTTTATAACACTTTTGTCAACAAACGGTAAAAGAAATAATACTATGATAGAAACAAACATAATAATAATTCCATAAGTTTTATTTAAAATTGAACGTAAAATTCCATATAACGGTAAAAAATACCATTCTGGAACTATATGAGGTGGAGTAACTAATGGATTTGCTTTAATATAATTATCAGAATGATTAAATGCCTCAGGAAAAAAAAATAAAAAAATACTAAAAAAAAATAAAACTATTAAGATACCAAATAAATCTTTTAATAAAAAATAAGGATAGAAAGAAATTTTATTCATATAATTAGCACGTATGCCTAACTCATTACTTCCACCTGATTTATGTAATTGTATAATATGATAAGCAGACAAAACTGCGATGACAAAAGGTAATAAATAATGTAAACTAAAAAATCTATTTAAAGTAGCATTATTAATAGAATAACCTCCCCATATCCAATAAACTATATCTTTACCTACAAAAGGTATTACTGTTACGAAATTAGTAATTACAGTAGCTGCCCAATAACTCATTTGACCCCAAGGTAAAACGTACCCTAAAAATGCTGTTCCCATCATTAATACATAAATTATACATCCTGTAAACCAAACTAAAGTACGAGGAAAATAATAAGAACCATAATAGATACCTTTTAAAATATGTACATAAACAATAAAAAAAAAAAATGATGCACCATTAGCATGAATATATC
Organism: Willaertia magna; assembly: GCA_902984215.1. NCBI lineage: Eukaryota > Heterolobosea > Eutetramitea > Acrasida > Naegleriidae > Willaertia > Willaertia magna. The sequence continues at coordinate 16,066 of CADWAF010002219.1, read as the reverse complement.
TTACTAACCAACCATAATTTACATCACGCATGATATGTTCTACACTAAAAAATGCTAAATCAACATGTGGTGTAAAAAAAAATGTTAAAAATAATCCACTTATTATTTGAATTACTAAAAACATTCCTGCAATAAATCCAAAATTCCATAAATAATTAATATTTAGAGGAGTAGGATATTTTACCAAATAAGAATATACTTTTTTTCCTACAAAATTCAAAAATAAAATATTATTTAGATACTTCATAATGTAGAAACAAAAAATAATTATTTAATTAATTAATATTTAAACACGAAAATTAATTACCCATTAATATTAGTAAAAAATAAAATTAATTAAAAAAATAAAAAAAATGTAAAACTAAAAACAAACCCACTAATAAAAACCCAATATAATGATAAATTAAACCTTTAGTAATAGATATATATTTATTTGAAAAAAAATTAATACTTCTAACAATTCCATATGGTCCAATTTTTTCTAAAACCCCTTTTTCTAAAAAAAAATAAATAAATAAGCTAAATGAAAATAAAAAATCAATTAAGACATAAATAAATAATTTATTAAAAAAAATCCATTTTTGAGAAAAAAAAACAAAAAGATTAAATAACCAACTACTTGAATATTTTAAATCAAAAAAATAAGAACGAGAGGAAAACATAGAAAAAAGAAAACTAAATAATATTAAAAAATAAAATACCCAAATTAATGGTAATTGTCTTAAGTATTTATAAAATTCATAATTAAATAAAACATAATAATCAGTATTAGATAATGAAGTAATGATATTGTTATATTCTATACTAGTATGTGAAACATATAAAGAACTAGACCAAAAATCAGTTCCTATACCAACAAATAATTCTTGTGTAAAAAAACCACTAAAAATACTAAAATAAATTAAAATAAACAACGGAATTAACATATATAAACCACCAAATTGAATATGTGTAGTATTATATCTAAAACCATTAAATCTATTAAAAAAAACAAAAAAAATTAATTTTACACTATATAAAGTAGTAAAAATTATAGAAATAAAACTAAAAAAATAAAAAAAAAAAAACCAATTTAATAAAACATAAGAATCAAATTGTAAAGAAAAAAAATTAAAAAATAATTGAACTATTTTTTCCTTTGAATAAAATCCTGAAAAAAACGGAAATCCTATCAAAGATAATGAACCAATTAAGATACTAATATATGCAAAAGGAAAAAAATAAATTAAACTACCCATCTTCCTAAAATCTTGCTCATGACTAAAACAATAAATAATTAAACCTGCAGATAAAAAAAGTAATGCTTTAAAAAAAGCATGATTAATTAAATGATACATACTATTGCTATATCCAGCCAATCCACAAGATAAAAACATATAACCTAATTGACTACATGTAGAATATGCAATAATTTTTTTAATATCATGTTGAAATAAACCAATACTAGAACCTAAAAAAGTTGTTAAAGATCCAAAAAAAAGAATAAATAAATAAATAGAAGGAATTGAATCAAATAAAAAAGAACATCTAACTAATAGAAAAATACCAGCAGTAACCATTGTAGCAGCATGTATTAAAGATGAAACAGGAGTAGGACCTTCCATTGCTTCAGGTAACCATATATGTAATCCCAACTGTGCAGATTTACCAACAGCACCTAAAATAAAAAAAAAACAAATAATAAATAAAAGATAAATATTATTATTATCATATAAAGAATTAATTAAATATTGAGAAAAAATAATACTAAAATCAAAAGATTTATAAATATAAAAAATAGCACCAAAGGATAATAATAAAAAAATATCACCTATTTTATTAGTTATAATAGCCATTAAACTTGATTTATTTGCATCAATTCTACTATACCAAAAATTAATTAATAAATATGAACAAATACCAACACCTTCCCAACCTATAAAAAGTTGTACTAAATTACCAGCTGTGACAAGAATAATCATAAAAAAAGTAAAAATAGAGATATAAGAAAAAAAACGTATTTGATTTGGATCTTCTTCCATATACTGAATAGAATATAAATGAACTAAAGTAGAAATAAAAGTAACTACAAATAACATACTAGCAGTTAAAGAATCAAATAAAAAATTATAATTTAATTCTAAAAAATCAAAATGTATCCAAGAAAATAAATTTATATTAACTACAGTATGACAAATAGAAACTTCATAAAAAATAAAACAACTTACTAAAAATGATAAAAAAATAAAAAAAGTATTAAAATAACCTATTAATAAACGTGTAAAAAATCGACCAAAAAAAAAAGAAACAAAGAATGGTACAAATAAAAAATATAAAATTAATAAATACATATGTTTTAACGATAAGTCATCTCTTTTTTTAAATTTAAAAAAATTTCAATTTCAAACTTATCTCCATTATACAATAAACGTTGTTTATTATATAATAATTCATCATGAGAAAATGTGGAATATTCAAAATTAAATGTTTCAACTATTGCATCTACTGGACAAGCTTCCTGACATAAACCACAATAAATACATTTAGTCATATCAATATCATATCTTGTTGTCTGTCTAGCATCATTCGACTTTATAATCGAATCTATAGTAATAGCTAATGCTGGACATACTACTTCACATAATTTACATGCAATACATCGTTCTTCCCCTGTAGAATATCTCCTTAATGCATGTTCTCCTCTAAAACGAGAAGAAATAGGATTTTTTTCAAATGGATAATTAATTGTTACTTTTTTGAGAAAAATATTTTTATAAGCAAAAAACATTCCTCGTAACATTTCATATAAATATAAATATTGCAAGGAATAAAACATAAAAATAAAAAAATATAAAAAATGTCAGTGAGATGAGACTTGAACTCATAACCTTACGGTCCCAAACCGTACGCTCCACCCTTGAGCTACACACTTTAAATAATATAAATAAATAAAAAAATAAAAAAACAGGAAAGAAAGGAATCGAACCTTCGTTTATGGTTTTGGAGACCACCGTTCTACCATTGAACTACTTTCCATATATTCTTTGTATTTATTTCCAGTATTTAGTGATTAAATCAACATTATCGTACATAATGTTACCATTTATTACATATAAAAATACGTATAAAAATAACCATATCCAATCTACGAAATGCCAATATGCTAATGCTAAAGCATAAAATAAAACTCTATCTCTATCAATAGTAAAACTATCAATATGATGTGTTGCTAATGCTAAAAAAAATAAACCCATACATACATGTAATCCATGAAAACCTGTAATTAAATAATAACAAGAACCTAATACGCTATCTGAAATTGATAATGTATTAATAGAAACATATTCAGATAACTGAATAAATAAAACGAAAAATAAACCTAATGTAATTCCATATACACTCCATGCAAAAAAAACAGTACTTGATCCTCCACGTGCTGCATAATAAGCTTGATTACATCCCCAACCAGAAGCTAATAATACAAAAGCACCCCATAATGGATAAGCATTCCAAGCAACTATTTCTATTCCTAAAGGAACTAATGTACCCCCTACTTGAGCAGGTGTATGAAAAAAACGATCAAAGTAAGCCCATATGAATCCTGCAAATACACAAATTTCAGAAACTAAAAATAATAAAAACCCCCCAACAATAGCACGTCTTACTTTAAAATTAAATTTTCCAAAATAAACACTATCATAATGTAATTCTAATGCCCATAAATAAATAGGTACTATAGTACTTATACTACCTAAAATCAAAAAAAAAACAGACCATTGCATATGATGCAAATATAAAACAGTAAAATAAAGAACTACAAATAATCCCATAGAAATATGGAAAGGCCAAGGTGTATAAGCAATATCATTAAAATAATGAACATATCTTCGAGAAGTAGTATATTTAACATCATATTTTAAATATTCTTCCCAATATTTTAAAACATTTTCATTTTTGAATTTTTTTTCAAAAGTAACTTTATTTGTTAAATTTTTCATTGTTAAAAAACATATAAAATAAAAATTAATATTTAAAAAAAACTATTTTTTTTTTTATTATCCTTTAAATAATAAAACTCTTGTAACGTAGTAGAATATGAAGTCGTAAATAATTTACGTATTTGCATATTATTTTTCATAGAATAAGTATATTTAAATACATTAGAAAAATAATTATAACTATTTAAATTATAATGAATAACAGAAGGAAAAAGATCAAATAAAATACAATAATAATTGAAATATGTAAAAATCAATTCATTAAATAACAAATCAAAATAATAAAATTCATTTACCTTATGATTTATTATATTCATATATAAAACACTAAACAATATATTTTTTAAAATATAAAAATCAGATTTTATTTCTTGTTTATGTGTTAAATCAATTACTTGATGTGTATTTTGTAAGTCACCAAATATATTAATATAACTATCTTCTTGTTCGTACAATGAATTACTTGGCAAAAATAAAAAATTATTTTTTTTATTTATATAAGGTGGATTAGCACCATGATAAATAGAAAAAACATTATTCATTTCTTTAGCTAAAGTTTTTTCTGTTTTATAGAAATAATATAAAGAAAAATAATTATTACTTTTATTCATATGAGAATAATCAGTTAAAGAAGAAGTATAACCTAATTCTGAAAAAGTATTAGTGTTAGAAAAAAAAGACATATTATTTAATTGATAATCATCAAAAATATTTAAATTTTCCAAATAATTAGAAAATAACGAACTATTAAAATATGAAAAAAAATTTAAGTTTTTTTTTATTAAATTAAAAAATAAAAAATTACTAAGAAATTTACCTCTTAATAATTTATATAAAGAAGAAAAACTATATCCCAAATGTAAATAATTATAAGTATGTTCTACATTTAAACCTATATAAATAATATATTTTTTATGATAAGTAGTATTTAAAAATCGAGTAAAACGTGCATTAAATACAGAAAAATTATTTTTTAAATTTAAATTAAAATTAATAAATAAATTAGACTGTATAAAAGAATTAAATTCATTAATATAAAATGAATTTCGTAAATCTACATTATTATAGCAATTATTTTCTAAAAAAAAAGAACTATTTTTAAAAAATTTACTGTAATAATAAAAAAGAGAACTATTAAAAATACCAATTTGATTACCTACTAAAAATTTAAATACATTAATTTTATAAGTATCTACTAAGTATTTTAAAAATTCAGAACATTGTTCCCAACTTTGAATCTCTCTTAAATTAGAAAAATTATTTAATTTATTGGTTAATAAAAAAGGATACTGAAAACGTACTAATTGAACACTTTGATAACTAAATCTTACAAAATCACTTATGAAATCTTCATTAACACTTTCATTTTGTTTTGGTAAAATACGTAAAATTCTATTTCCTTTTAAATCTATCTTTAAATTAGAATGTAATGAATCTAAAACATCTATTGTTTCAACACTTTTTAATTCCCATGGCCTTGCAGTGAAAGCATAAGGTTTAATAGTTAATGCTCCTACTGGACAAATATCTGCTACGTTTCCAGAAATTTCACTATCATAAAAAAATAAATTAGTCATTTTCACTTCAGAATCATTTCCTCTACCTATCATACCTAGATCTTTTACACCAGCAACTTCATCTGAATATCTAATACATCTAGTACAATGGATACATCTAGTCATAATACTTTTAACAATAGGTCCTAATTCTTTATCTTCAACAGAACGTTTCATTTCTTTATATCTACCTCTATCACTACCATAAAGGATAGACTGATCTTGTAAATCACATTCTCCTGCTTGATCACAAATAGGACAATCTAAAGGATGATTTATTAATAAAAATTCTAATACATTTTCTCTAGCTTTCTTTACAAATAAAGAATCAGTAAAAATTTCTATATTAAAAGCTAAACTTGTAGCACATGCAATCATTGGTTTAATAGCATTTCCTAATTCAACCATACACATTCGACAATTACCTGCAATCGTCAATTTATGATGATAACAAAAACGTGGAATAGATAATCTAATAAAATCACAAAATTGAATAATTGTAAAAAATTTATATTCTGAAAAAAAATAAATAGGAATATTATTTATATAAAAATACATAATAACAATACAAAAAATAAATTAAAGAAAAACGCGAAAAAGGAAAATAAAAAATATACAACTAATTAAATATAATTAACGAGGTATATTATCTATAAAATCTAAATTACATAAATCAATATGTAATTTAATATTATTAATTGCTTCTGCTGGATTTAAACCTTTTGGACAACAAGAAACACAATTTAAAATACTATGACATCTACCAATTTTAAAAGAATCATTAATTTGATTCAAACGAGAATAAAAAAAATAATCTCTTGAATCAATCATCCATCTATAAGATTGTAATAAAACTGCAGGACCTAAATATTTATCTTTATTCCACCAATAACTAGGACAACTAGTAGAACAACAAGCACGTAAGATACATTCATATAAACCATTTAATAAATATCTATCAAATTGAATATTTTCTTTAGTAGGTAAATAAACATTATAATAAGCATTTAAAAATAAAGTAGAAGAAAGATATTTAATAACTTCCTCTACTTCAAATTTTAATAAAAAAGGATTAATCGATTTATATTGTAAATAAAAATGTTTCATACATACAACTAAATCTTTTACTACTGGCATATGAGGCAAAGGAAAAACTCTAGTTTCAGTATTTAATATAGATAAATGCTCTTTCATTATATAAAGACATGCTAATGTATTTTCACCATTAATATTCATTGCACAACTACCACATATTCCTTCTCTACAAGAACGTCTAAATGAAAAAGATTCATCTTTTTCATTTTTTATATAAAAAAGATTATCTAATAGCATAGAAGATTGATTATCAGAAGATATAGTATGTAATTGTAACCATGGTTCACTATTTAAAGTAGGATCAAATCTATATATTTTATATGTAAAAACAGTGTTATTTGCAATTGAAAGATAATCATCTAATTGTAAATTCAAAAGTTTTCGTAAATTCATTTATTTTTTTATTATTTAGCTAAAAATAAATATGATAAATATAATTTATTCGTATAAAAAAAATCTAAATGATTTAATATATCATTAGAAATATAAAAAATAACCGGTAAATCAATCGATTCGTAAGAATATAATAAAAGTTCTTCAAAACAAAAACATTGTATTTTATTAAAGAAAAGTAAATAATCATTAGGATAAACAGAATAAATACTAATCCCAGTTATTTCATAATTTACACTATTATACATTCTAAAAAAAATTAAATGTGATTCATTAGGAACAACATAAATATTTTTTTGTAATGCAATAAACTCTACAAAATTAAAATTACTAGTACTCGTTTGAAAATTGATTTCAATAAAATCATATAAAGTATTAAATAAAAAAAAATCATAATACATAAAAAATAAATTATAATAAAAATAAAAAAAATCAAATAAATAAATAAAAAAAAAAGATAAAAAAGTAACATTTGAAATAAAAGAATAATTATAAAATGAAAAAAAAAAATTAAAACTATCAACAAAATAAATTTTATCTATTAAATTTAATGATTCATTTACAAACATTAAATCCGGTACATCACAAAAATATTTAAATAAAGGAATATTTAAAATACCAAAAAAAATCATATTAACAAATAATAAAATAAAATAAAAAAACATAAAAAAAAAAATTCAAAAAACAATAAGAATTTGAATGAGAATCGAACTCATATTATGATATAAAATCATTGTTTTACCAATTAAACTACAAATTCAAAAAAAAAATAGAATTGGAATGAGAATTGAACTCATATTATCTAATATAATACGATTGTTTTGCCTATTAAACTATCCAATTTATAATTACTATTGTAATTTTATTATTAATTTAATTCTTTACTACCAAATATTTTATGATTAGTAATTAAAGGATTATATGTTATATAAATAGTAGTACAAAAACGATCTTTTGTTAATTCTAATTTACCTAAATATAATGGTAAAAATTTTCTTCTAGTATGCATTCTAGCATTCCATCTATATTCTTTATAATGTTTACCTGTAGTAAAGATTTTAGGTGGTACTAAGAAAGTATGTAATGCAGGAGGAGAAGTTAAAGTCCATTCTAAAGTAGTAGTTTTAATAGATTCTGCAGAAATAATATATCTATTAGTAACATATTTAACGCTTAACCATTTTTCAATGAAATCAGCAGTTATTTCTTTAGGTTTATTTTTACCATAAACACCATATTTTTCAACATAATAAACTAAACCAATCATACGATCTATTAAATCTCTACTATCTATAAAAATCCATGGATTACGAGGACATTTAACTTGATCAATAAATGAACGATAAATAACATAAAAAAAAAATAATAAACTAAAAAAAGAAATAAAAGAACCATAAGTAGCTAAAGTATTATAAAATTGATACATATCAGGATAATCTGGAATTCTTCTTGGCATACCACCAGAACCTAAAAAATGCATTGGAAAAAAAGTTAAATTCACCCCAACGAAAGTCATCCAAAAATGAGTTTGACCTAAACTTTCTGAATAATTTAATCCTGTCATTTTACCCCACCAATAATAAAAACCGCCGTAAATTGCGAAAACAGCACCCATTGATAATACATAATGAAAGTGTGCTACTACATAATAAGTATCATGTATAGAAGTATCAATACCTGCATTTGCTAATACAATACCTGTAATACCTCCAATAGTAAATAAAATAACAAAACCAACTGCAAAATACATAGGAGTATATAACCAAATAGATCCACCATACATTGTAGCTAACCAATTAAATACTTTAATACCTGTAGGAATAGCAATTACCATTGTAGCTGCTGTAAAATATGCTTTAGTACTAGTATCTATACCAGAAGTATACATATGATGAGCCCATACAATAAAACCAATTAAACCAATCATTAACATAGCAGCAATCATTGGTACATGACCAAAGACTCTTTTTTTTGAAAAAGTAGCAATAATATGACTAACTATACCAAATCCAGGTAATATTAATATATAAACTTCAGGATGTCCAAAGAACCAAAAAAGATGTTGATATAATACAACATCACCACCTCCTACTGGGTCATAAAAACTAGTATTAAAATTTCTATCAAATAATAATAAAGTAATAGCAGCAGCTAATACTGGTAAAGCTACAATTACTAAAAAAGCAGTAATAGCAACTGACCATACAAATAATGGTAAATCTTTATTAAACATTGCTTCATTTTTATAATAAAAAATAGTACAAATAAAATTTATAGCTGCAACAATAGAAGAAATACCTGCTAAATGAAAACTAAAAATTAAGAAATCAATAGAAGGTCCAGAATGTGATTGTAAACCAGATAATGGTGGATATACTGTCCATCCTGTACCTGGACCACCTTCTGTAAATGTTGAAATAACAGCCAATACAATAGCTGAAGGAGCTAACCAAAAACTAAAATTATTTAGTCTAGGAAAACTCATATCTGGAGCACCTATTAAAATAGGAACAAAATAATTTCCAAAACCACCAAATAAAATAGGCATTACTACTACGAATAACATTAAAACACCGTGAATAGTAGTAATCATGTTATAAAAATGGTATTCACCAAATAAAATTTGATCTCCTGGAAAACATAATTCCATACGCATTAGCATAGATAATAAAACTGCTAATACACCATTAAAAACCCCAAAAAATATATATAGAATACCAATTCTTTTATGATTTGTTGTAAAAATCCAATTTCTAAAAAAATTTAATAAAATTTCTTTTGTAGTTAATTGAGTTTTCAAATGCATAAACAATAATAAAAAAAAAAAAATAACTATTACTTAAATAAGAATAACAATTTTAAAAATAAATATATTATAAATGAATTTAATCCATATACTTTTTTTTATAATTATAAAAAAACATTAAATAAAATAGGAAAACCCCCATTTCGAGAAATCAAATAATAACAGACAAAAAAATATATAACAATAAATACAAAAAAAACACAATAGAAAAATAAAAATCGAATACCTTATTGAATCAATTGATTAACAATACTAATTTATTATGGGTGGTAGGACTCGAACCTACGAATCATGGATTCAAAATCCATCGCCTTACCACTTGGCTACACCCATTATACTTATATAATAAACAATAATAATAATAATATTATTATTATTGTTGTTTTTCTGGTTTACCTTTTATACCATATTTTGATTTTCTACTAATCCTATTTTTTACAGGAGCAAAATCAAATAAACCTCTAATTGGTTTATATCTTACTCCAATTAAATCTTGACATCTACCTCCTCTTACTAAAACAACAGAATGCGCTTGTAATGTATGTCCTATACCAGGTAAATGACATGTAATTAATTTACCTGAAGATAATTTTACTTTTGCAATTTTACGTTTAGCTGAATTTGGTTTTTTAGGAGTCGTTTCAGTTACTTTAATAACAGTACCTCTTTTTTGAGGACATGAATCTAATCTAGGTACCTTACTTATTCTTCGTTTACTTATGCGCGGATATGAAGATGTTAATTGACGAAAAGTTACCATTAATAATAATAATTAAATCTATGTAATTTATTTTTATTTTTTAAAACAAACAAACGTAAAATATAAGATTCATTTATAACTTTTAATATTTTAAGTAAATTAAAAAGATAAATAGATGGAATAGTAAAATTATTAGTTATAATATTTTCTATTCTTTTTTTTAGAAAATTTGAATATAATTCTATTTGAAAAAAAGTAAAAAATAATGAATCATTTAAAAAAAAACCTATAAAAAAAAGTTTATTTATATAATTTTCTTGTATTTTTTTTATAAAATTAAATAAAAAATCAAATAGATCCAAACTACATTTATTATTGTTTAATTCAACAACAATACACTCACCAACAAATTCAAATTTCAAAACTTTAGAAAAACTAAAAAATGAATTTTTAGATAATAAAAAACAATTTACATTCAGACTATCAAAAAATGAACGTAAATCAAGCCATTCTTTTGGAGAAAAATAAATTTTTTGATATATTAATTTGATATTCATTTGCTTAATTTATATTACATATTGCTCTAAATTATAATAATTATTACAAAAAGAAAAATCTAATGCTAAAAAATGAAATTTACTTGCACCATCAAAATGTATAAGAGTAACTTCAGTAAAAGAATTTAATCTCAATAATTTCATGTATAAAAAAAAATTTTAATTTAATATCTCGAGACGGAATCGAACCACCACTTTAAGATTTAGAGTCTTATGCTTTACCACTAAGCAATCGAGAGAGATATTACAAACTATATTTATATAATTTATAATATGAGATAATTAAAGCTAATCCTATTGCAGATTCTGCAGCTGCCACACTAAGTATTAAGATAGGAAAAGTTTGACCTAATAAATCATCTAAATAATTAGAAACTAATAATAAATACCAATTAATAGATAATAACAATAATTCTAAAGACATTAAAACTAAAATAAGATTTTTACGACTTAAAAAAAGTCCAAAAATACCAATTATGAATAATAATAAAGGAATTACTAAATGGAAAATCATTTATTTATTTTTATATACGATAATAAAAAAGGGTGGATAGCAGGAGTCGAACCTACGCCCTCAGTGCCACAAACTGATATTCTACCATTAAACTATACCCACATAAACTAATAAAAAATAGATATAATTAAATTTTTTTATATCTACTAGGAATCATAATAGTATCTTTTCTTCCTACTACATAACGAAAGTATCTACTATTATGAGACATTACTAAATAGAATAATAAAGAATCGCTTATTGGATAATTAATATTATTAATTGCTAATAAGTCTTTATATTTTAATGTATATTCTTCTCTTAACATTTCTATTCTATCTTGATTAATTTCAAAAAAATATTTAGTTTTATCCTTATCATGAATAACTCCAAATAAATTAAAAATTAACCGTATTATATTTAAATTTAATAAAATAAAGATAGACACTAAAAAAGAAATAAAAGTAACTAGTACTGCAAAAAAAGAAAAATCATAAATCAAAGGATAAAAAATTAAAATAAAACAATTTAAACCAAGTAAACAATATAAGCTAATATTATGAAAAAAAATAATACTATCTGTAATAATAGAATGTATATCTTTATTCAATTGATTATTATCTCTAAAAAAAGAAGGTGCATTATCAATTACATTATCAAGAATATAAGAAAAACAAATATGCATTACTATAATAAAAATAAAATACCAAGTTAAAGCAAACCCAATAAATGAAGTACAAATTAAAATAAAATGAACTAAGTAAACATATACATGTCCTCTATATTTATTAGGATGGTATAAATCACTAATGCTAATTATTTTTTCTTCTTTTTTAACTAAAGATGCTTCAAATAAAACAATTATTTGAAGAGTAAAAGAAATAATCATTGGAAATATATATAAACCCATTAACATAAAAAAATAATATTTACTTTCCATACCGTGTACTAATCCAAAATAAGAATCATAGCAAAGATTAACAAAAGAATAATCATAATCTGGAATTTCCTGTCCTTCAACAAAATACATTTTAAATACATCCTCTGGACTTCCAAGAGATAAACTTAAAAATTCTATCTGTGCACATAAACTCCAAAGAATAATAAAAATATAAAAATATCCTACTAAATCAATAAAACTTCCGTAATAACGAGATCTCATTAATTTTTTAAAAAAAGAAGATTCTGGCTTCATGGAAATATATTTATTTAAAAAAGTAGGTATCATTTCATTTGAAAATTTATAAATTAAAAGAATAAAAAAAATTGTTAAAAAAACAAAATACCAATTATTATGATTAACTACTTGATCTATATTATAAAACCAGATATAAAAATTCATTTTTTCAAATAATAAAATACTTATTCCTGAAATAAAAATAAGTACTGGACCTAAGATAGGAATATGTCTTACCAAATAAAAAAATCCTAAAAAAAAAGAAGAAAAAAATGTTAATTCTGGAACTTCTTCTATAAGAACTCCAACAAAAGGTATAAAAGACATCAAAATAATGATACAACAAAAAAAAAATAAAATAATATTTAAACGTAATATAAAACTTAATGTATTTTTTGTTTTTTCATTATTAATATAATCATCTGTTAAATTAGTTACTTTATTAGTAATATTATTTTCTATAACAGATTCATTTTTTTTATTTTTAAATTCAAGATATTTAATCTTATATTTATCAATAAAAGAGTATAATTTATTTCTAATGTTCATGTGTTATTATGGTGTGTGACTCGAAAAGCTAGATAATTAGAAATGGATACGAACCTATTATTAATTGTTTGCTACTAGTTAAATAGTAGTAAACAATTTCTTCTTATCAGCTAATAAACGAGGTTGTAAATCTCCTAAAAAGAAAGATTGATATTGATTTAACCAACCACGTAATAAACCTCTAAAAAAATCTATTTCATAACTAACAAATAAACATTCAATTTCATTTACAGATGCTACAAATGGATAATATTTAGCATCTAAAAATTTACCTGCTAATTCTGTATTAAATAAAAAGTTAAAAAAATATGAAACACAACCTAATTCAATATCATCAGTAAATCCTTCACCTAATGCAAAAAGAGAAATTACTTGTTGATATAATCTAGAAGTTTGATATAATGATTGTTGAAAAAATACATTAATTCTTTTACCTCTAATAATATAAGCTAATACAATAGGATCAATTTCACCTCCTAATTTTTCAACTCCTTCATATGTTTTATATAAAGAATAATCTGCTTTGATTTTTTTAGAAATACCATTAACAGAAGAATATTGTGCAGATGAACCTACCCTACTTACGGATAAACCTACATTTACTGCTGGTCTTACCCCTTGATTAGCTAATTGTGTAGATAAGAAAATTTGACCATCTGTAATACTAATTACGTTAGTAGGAATATATGCAGAAATATCACCTCCTTTTGTTTCAATAACTGGTAATGCTGTTAAAGAACCAGCACCTTTATTTCTATGTAATTGAGCTGCTCTTTCTAATAATCTAGAATGAACATAGAAAACATCACCTGGGTATGCTTCACGTCCAGGAGGTCTTTTTAATAATAGAGACATTTGACGGTATGCAACAGCATGTTGAGATAAATCATCATATACAACCATTGCTCTATAACCACGGTTTCTAAAACATTCGCCAATTGCACAACCTGCATATGGTGCTAAAAATTGTAAAGCTGCAGGTTCATCTGCATAAGTAAATACAATTGAAGTATAATTTAAAGAACCCATTTTTTCTAAGATTTTTTTTAAACGTGCACCTTCAGAACGACGAGTACCAATAGTTACATAAATACAAGTTAAAAAATTACTATGTCTATCTATTTTGATTTCATTTTCTAAATTTCTCCATTTATGATGGATAGCATTATTAATTAATCTTTGATTTAAGATAGAAGAAATAGCTAAAGAAGTTTTACCTGTATTTTGGTCACCAATAATTAATTCACGTTGACCACATCCTACTGGAATTAAACAATCAATAACATTAATACCTGTTAAAAAAGGAACTCTTACTGGTTCTCTTTCAATAATACCAGGAGCAGGTACTTCTACTGATACTTCTTCTATTAAAGAAATATCATTAAATAAATAAGTTAATTCATCGAAATCTTCATCATTATAACAAAATCCTAAAGGAGAAACTACTCTTCCTAAAATACCAAAACCAGCTTTAGTTTTTACGTCTTTATAAGTACGATAAACTAAATCATTACTTTTTAAATATGATTGACTACCATTAATGATTACAATACGAACTTGATTTTTTTCTAAGTTTAAAACTTGACCTAATAAATTAGATTCTTGGGATTTGAATTTAACAACTTCACCAATGAATACATTTTCTAATCCACTTACAATAACTACGTTATCTTGGATAGATTTAATTTTACCAATAGAATATTTTTCTAAAATTTTTAAATAACTCATTTTTATTATTGTAAAATCAAAGATGCGATCGGGTATATAGTATTATAAACTATGCAAAAAGTAGCGTATACAAAGATACCTACTTGTGTTCCGAGATGGAATCGAACCATCGCTCAAGGATTTTCAGTCCAATGCTCTACCACTGAGCTATCGGAAACAAGCAAGTAACATATGAATAGCTAAATAGATTTATTTTTCTTTTGATATAATGGACGCACAAATAAAGTTTCGTATAAACTACGTGCTACAAATTTATTTTTTAATTTTAAATTAGTAAATTTTTTATGTTTTTTTCTTTTAGGTACTGCCATTTATTTATTAATTGATCTACCATGTTTTGTCGTTCTAAAAAAAATACGACGTTTTGTTAATTTTTCATCATACCTTTTATGTAACCTAACACTTAATTTTAAATCATTTTTTTTTTTATATACATGTTTAAAATTAACTATAGAATTTTTATATTTAGTTGCTGCATAAAAAGCCCGTAAATCTTTATAAAAAAATTTTTTCATTAAAGGAGTATTTCTCCATTTTTTAAATGCTTTATTAAATATATATCTTTTTTTTCGTAATTTATTTTTATATATAGATAAAAATAAATTTAATTGTTTTTTTCTATTATGTAATAATGTATTAAAAAAAACAATTAATTTATTTTTCACTTCAAATAAAAACGAAGAATTAAAAAATAAAAAGATAAATTGCTCAAAAAAAAAATTCAATTTAAATATTAATTTTCTAAATCGTTTTAAAAAATAAAAGAAACAAAAAAAAGAAGAACTATTTAACTTTTTATTTAAAAAAAAAAAAGTAATAGATTTTTTAAAACTATTAATTATTGAATATAAAAAAAATATTTTAGAATAAATATATTTTAATGAATATATTATTTTTTTAAGGATAGAAAAAAACAACATATAACTTTTCTTTAATAATGAAAAATACAATATTATAGAAGATTGCTTATGAAAAAAAAAATTATTATACATTTTTATAAAAAATTTATTATTATTGTATTTTTTTTTTTTTTTT
>CADWAF010002218.1:0-27741 GCA_902984215.1 Willaertia magna | reverse complement strand
TGCCAATCTTTTATTAAGTAACAAGCCTTTTTAATATTTTTTTTATAAAATCAAACCGCCAAGATTTCTTAATTTTATTTTTTAAAAAAAAAGGCTTAAACCGACGAAACAACAACGTTATTTGATCACAAGATGTTTTCCTATTTGTCTAGTTGGTTTTCATCTGGTGGTAATAATAATAATCAAAAAGTAACACTAGAAGGTACTTTAATAGAACAACCAAATAGTAAAACTAATCCTTTCGTAAAGTTTATGCATTGTAAAGCAACTATTGATAGATCTACTTCTCAAAACTTTGAAACTTTATTAATTATTGAATCCATTCCTTCCGAATATAAAAACGAAGATGATGATGAAGAACAAGCTAATATTGATACCTTAGAATTTATTTTGGATGAAACGAGACAATTCTCAACTTACAAACAACTCGGCGCAAATAACCAAGAAGATGAAGATGCGGAAGAAGAAGATACAATAGATGCATTTGTATGGAGAGATGAACGAATTGCAGCAAGAATTTACGTTTTTAAGCTTTCTGAAAAGTTTAAACAACAACAAAATAAATGGAAAGATTTTTATCAATTAGCGGGACAATCCATTCTAGAAAATTCTTTGCAAAGAAAGTTAAATAAAGAAGATTTAGATGAATATAAATTAGAAAATATTATCGGAACGTTTGATTTAAAGTTTGATATTGAAACGTTAGAGAGAGAAGAAGAGGATGTTAAAGTTGTTGCTACTCCAGTAAAAAATAGAATGGTCCCTTCGGCAAATGTTGGTGCCAAAAATACAACAAATGTTGGCGCGAAAAGTAATTTACAAAAAGAAGAAAAAAAGGAGATTGAAACAATTTATCCATCTTTATATTTAAATACGAATACGTCATTGTCAGTAACTAATAGTAAAGAAAATAATTTACTTTGTGAAGCAAAAGGTGATTTATATTTATTTAATACAGATTCAAAAATTTATGAATTAAAAAAGAATAAAATAATTGCAGAAATTTATCAAATTGAAGATGAAGAAGGAAATTTAAATTTTGAATATGAAATGATTGTAAAAGAAGTTAATAATAATAATATTTTAATTCAACAACAAATTTCAAGTGAAATGAATTTACAAATGTATCAAGAATTTCATTCAATTACATGGGATTTTATTTTAAAAGAAAAGGATTTACAAAAATTATTACAAAATACAGTTGACAAGAATATTCCAAAAGTTAGTAATTGGAGTATTATATTTTTAAATAGAAAAGAAGAAGAAGAATTTAAAATTACTTTAAGTAGATGTATTTATGAATCCAATACTGAAGAATTATTTAGTAAATTAAAAATTGAAGATCAAGAAATGTTAGTTAAGGCTAATACTTTAGATTGTCCAATTGACAATAAGATGGAAATTGATAGTAAGAATGAAGAAGAAGACGAAGAAGAAGAAAAGAGAAGGTTTTTAAGAGAGTTAGCTTATAATGAAGATGAAGATTATGTTGATTTTATTTATGACAGTGAAGATGAAAGTGAAGATAGCGAAGAAGAAGAAGAAGTTGTTAGAAAGAAACAAACAAAAAGTAGTATTCGTGTGGAAAGACCTAAAGAAAAGGCTTCAAGTAGCAGTAGTAGTAACGCTATTGCAAGTAAATATACAAATTCATTAATGTTAGATAGTAGTACTAGAGATAGAACATTTGTAGTTAGAGGTAATTCAGTTGGAGTATTTAAACATGATGAAGATGATTATAAATCTAATAGATTAAAATATGATACTCAAATTAATAATTTAGAAATTAATAAGGAAGTATTTGTACCTTACAAAGGAATGTTACATAATCAAGATAATAATATTTTATTCTTACATGAAGATCAAGATGAAGATGAAACTATCGGAAAGGTATTTAGATTAGATTTAAATAGAGGACAAATAGTTGAAACATGGGATGCCTGTCAAAATTTAGTTCCAATAGATGAAATTAGACCAATTGAAAAGTATGCAGAACAAACTACAACTCAAGTATTTGGAGCATTAAATTCAAATACAATCTTTGCAATGGATCCTAGAATACAAACTAAAGATAAGATTGTAGTTGGTAATATTAATGATATTACAGCAAGATCTAATCCACAATATTCATGTTTTGCAACTAATATGGATGGTAGATTAGTTGTTGGTTCTGATAAGGGTGAAATTCGTTTATATTCTGGTATTCCTAATTTACCTAAGGGAGAAGAAGGTAATAAGAAGAAGAATGCAAAACATCCAAAAACTGCAAAAACTTTATTACCTGGATTTGGAGATCCAATTGTTGGTTTAGATGTAACTGCAGATGGTAAATGGATTGTAGCTACATGTAAAAACTATTTGTTAGTTATTAAGACTGTTATGCCTTCGGAAGATGATGAAGACGAAGAAGAAATTACAGGTTTTACTGAACGTATGGGTAAACATAAACCAACACCAAGAAAAATTCAATTATTACCAGAAGATATTAAAAAAGTTGGAGGAAAAGTATCCTTTACTCCAGCTAAATTCAATACAGGTAAAGATGGTGAAATGTGGATATGTTCTTCTACTGGTCCTTACTTAATTACATGGAACTTTAAAAGAATACAAAACAATCAATTATTTGATTATACAATGAAACAAGTAGGTTCCGATAGTGATAAGGCTGAAGAGATTGTTATGGATCAATTTAAATCTGTTAGAATGAATGAAGAGGGAAGAAATGCACCTATTTTAGTTACTACACCTAATGATGTATTAATTGAAAGAAAAGTAAAGGTGAAAAAGAATCCATATCATTCAAGAAGAACAAGATATTCAAAGTAATAATTTATTTATTTATTGTAAAGTTTTTTTTTGAATATTTATTTTTATGAATATAATTTATTTGGTAAATGTTTTTTGATATAATTGTAAATAGTTTGTAAATTTTTACAAAATAAATGTTTTTTTTTATAAAAAAATTTATTGGCTCAATAAAAAAACCCCTTAATTATCCCTTATTTATTATTTTCAATAATTACAAAAAAATAAAATAAAACTACGGTTTTCACTGAAATGTTTCTAAATGCAACTTTATAGTTTTCACATCGTTGACATCTACCTCCATTTGTTTCATTACTTGTGGTTGCCCATCACTCGCATTATCACATGATAAAGGTTTATAATTTGTTTCAAATGGTTTAGAATAAAAAAATAAAGAACTCTTTCTTCTATTGTTATAGTTGTAATGGCTATTGTAATTGTCACCGTTGTTAGTAACTCTTAGTCTGTAACCGTTGTTGCTACTATTGTAAGGACGAAATTTAAAATATTTCTTGTCGTTTGTAAAAAAGACATGAAAGGTTAAAACTGTAAAGGTTAGAATAAAAAAGAATGTTTTTATACAAATATCTAAATAATTATCAGGTGGCATCTTTTGTTAATATTACGAACTGACTTTTAATAGGAGCTGTTTTTGTTTGTTGGTAAATGCTAGCTTGTATTATTCAGGATTAATTAATTGTTGATTTGATTTTGTATTTTAGAAAAGGCTTAAAACTAGTTTTTTTTTTAAAATTATTTTTACTTATCAGAGCAAGAATTAATAAATGTATTTTATTTAAAATCTTTGATAGTAGTTCAATTATAAATTTATGTCGAGGGATAATTATAAATATGGAAAGTAATTTTATATAAATAAAGCTTCATTGAACTTTTTTAAAAAATAAGGAATGAGAGGTGGATTAGTTTGTTCAATTTATCGACTGCCTTACTCCTGAAGGAAATTGACCAATCTTTTTATGATAATTTTTATTTTTAACTAGCCACAAAAAAGTCCAGTTGGGTTATCCATCTCGACTCAAATCGTTAGATTGAACTTCCCCCGAATGAGATTTGAACAGTTTTCTTTCTTTTAAAATACTTTCCATTTATTTGTTAATTTTATTTTTATAGTACTCTATAACATTTTAATATTGTAACCAATTAAAATTAATGGATAACTTTTTAATTGAACTATTCTTAGATTTCCTGTAAAATTTCTTATTATATTTTTTAAAACGAGTGACAATTATTTGAAAAGATATCTCTTTGTTTAAAATAATTTAAAATTAATAAAATTATTTTCAGTTTTTTAAATAAAATAATTTTGGTCAATTCAAAAACAATTAAAATGTACTTTAAAACAAGACGCAAATTATCAACTCAACTCAATAAATAAAAGAGGAAAGAAATCCTGTTTCAGCTAAGGTGAAAAGAACGAGGCATTATGCCTTAGTGTTGTAAAGTTTTATTTAAAGAAAATGTTTTATACAATTATAAATAGTATTTATTATACATTTTAACAGTTTAACAAGTTTATTATTAATAAAAATTAATATTTTCCCTGAAATGTTTCTAAATGTAATTTCATTGTTTTTATATCATTTAAATCCACTTCCATTTGTTTCATTACTTTATTTTCAGTATTATTACAACAACAAATGGAATCATTATTACAACAAGAATTTAAAAGATTATAATTTGTTTCAAATGGTTTAGAATAAAAAAATAAAGAACTTTTTCTTCTTTTGTTAAAATTGTAATGACTATTATTGTAATTATCACTATCGCCATTAGTAACTCTTAAATTATAACTGTCATCTTCGTAGTAGCAACTTTTTGATTTTTTGGAATGAAAAGTTAAATATTTATTTGAATTACTAAAAAAGATATGAAATGTTAAAACTGTAAAGGTTAATAAAAAAAGGAATATTTTGATACAAATATCTAAATAATTATTTTCTGGTAACATGTTTTTTTAATATATTATTTTTCTAATTGTTTGTAGTTGTGGAAACTTTAATTTGGTTGAGAGGGCACTAACAAATGACGAAACCTTAACTTTTTTTTTAACAATTGAAATATTTATTAAATTGTAAGGTAGTAAATGATGATACTTCAATTTTTTAAAAAACTATTAGGTATAAGAGTTTTGGATAATTACGTTTTTGAATAGTTATTTTATATAAATAAAGTACTTTACAAAAATTTAAGAAAGTAGATAATGAAATGATATCTTTCTTTTTAAAATCTTTTATATTTATTTGTTAATTTTATTTTTATAGTAACACTTTCATATTTGCGTTTTAACTATTTTAAATTAATGGATTATTTTATTGTTGTTATTATCTTTGATTTGTTAGTAATTTCCTTATTTAATTATTTTATATCTTTGTTAAATTTTTAAGGATGTAAACAATCATATTCAATTATTATCTGTTGTTGACATTGGAAATGGTTGTGTAAAATTTTATATTACAGTTTTATTCTTTATTTGTATTTCAAATTCATTCATATTAAATCAAATTGAATATTAATAAATATTTATTAATAATCATTGTATTAATTTATAAATAGTTATAAATTTTAATACAATGATTATTAGTATCTACTATGTATAAATAACCTGTATTGTAATTTAAAGTTAAATTTCTAGGTTGTCTAAATTCATTTGGACTATTTCCTTCTGTTCCAAATGCCTTAATAAATTCAAAATTTTCATTAAATATTTGAATTCTATTATTTAATCTATCGCAAACAATATATTGTTTATTTATATAATCATAAATAATTCCATTTAAAAAATTAAAATCGTTTTCTTTTTTTTCCTCAATAATTTTTATAACATCTCCCTCTTTTGAAAATACTACAATACAATTATAACCAGTTGCAATTAATTCATTCGTTTCATTATTTAATAAAATATCATATACAGGTAAATTAATTTCTTGAATTAATTGAAATTCTTTTGTTAATATTTGAATTTTGTTGTTGTTAAAATTACAAATAATTACATTTCCATTACTTTCATCTACTTCTATTCCAGTTATAGAAATATAATTACTTTTAAACAATTTTTTACTTCCATATTTTTGCAGCAATTTAAAATTTTTGTTAAATCTGTAAATAACATGATAATTTCTGTTTCCTAATAAAAAAGTGTCATTTGTTTTATCTAATTTAATACAACTAGGTCTAAAATTAAGATGAAATTGTTTTATATATTTATTTTCTAAATTATACTGCACAATTCTATCATTATCTTTGTCGACAATGTAAATTAAATCATTATCAATTAAAATGTCAGAAGGATTTCTAAATCTATCAGTTAATTGAATATCTTCATTTAAAAAACTAACTTTAAAAGAATCTATTTGTCCAATATATTCAAATTGATTTGAAAATCCAATTAAATTTATTTTATCTTGATCTGTAAATTCATTTTTTTCCTTTTCTGTGCTTTTAATAATTTGTGAATTGTTATTTTCCAATAATATTTGTTCATTTATAAATTCATTTAAAATTTGTTTAGAACTATATCTATTGTCAACTTCTTTTTCTAACATTTGTAAAACTATATTAATTAATTTATCTGAATAATCAGCATTGTTATTTTTAATATTTTTAAATAAAACATCTTTTATCTTTTGTAAATCTTTTTCAAAAAAACAAAACTGTCCAATATCAATATTATCATTAAAAGACATCAATCTAAATAATGTAACACCTAACGCAAAGATGTCTGATTTAAATGAAAAAGAAACATTTTGTAATAATTCAGGAGCTAAATATCCTATTGTTCCTCTAATTGACATACTTTGTTCACTATTAATAGATTTAACTAGTCCAAAGTCAATAATTACTATTTCAATCTCTTCTTTTTGTAAATCTAAATGTTTTACAACAATATTTTCTAATTTAATATCTCTGTGAATAATTTGTTTTTCTTCTAAATACATTACATGATTGTTGTAAAATTTTGTAAATTAAATTTTCAGATAACTTAATTTTCTCTTTGATAACTACATTACGTAAATTTCCATAATCTAAATATTCCATTTCAATAACCAATTTATCCAAAGTTAAAAAAAACACATCATAAACTTTTACAATATTTAAATGATCCAATTTCATTAATTGTGTTGCTTCTCTCAATCCATCATTAATTTCATAATGATTATTAACTTCTATAACTTTTACCGCTACTACTTCATTATTCTTATTAAAACATTTATAAACAGAACCAAAACCTCCCTTATTAATATAAGTAACCTGAGAATAGCCTTTTTCTAACAACAAATCTACCGTAGTGGACATTTTCTTAATAATTTACTCCTTTTCTTTTTCGAAAGCATATAGTTATTTTCTCCTTCATACAATCATCATGTTAATGCTTACCTTCCCGTTATTTCAAAAAAATAAAAAAGAACTGAGGCTGAGGTGTGGAAATATTTTTTTTAGCCTTAATTTGGCGCCTTAAATTATTACGTCTAGAAAAGACGAGATAAAATTATAAAAGGCTTCTTAAAGGAAGAGATGAAAAGTGTTGTTGATTGATGTATTATTTATAATACAAAATATATAACTTATAAAGTTTCTTTATAATTTGTTTTGAGAAAAGAATTTTTGAATAATTATTGAAATAATGTTGTGAACTATTTTTTGTAATGAGATTTTAAATTATATTATTTTGAAAAGTTTTTTTTCTTCTTTTTTTATGAATAATTTCGATTGTAATTTATAGTTTTCATTCAGGCATAAATAATGTCTTACAACTTTGTTAATAAATCTATTACCTAATAAATCTATTAATTCGTTGTCACATTTAATAAAGACTATCTTTTCTATTCAATTCTTTTTCTATTTCATAAATTCAAATTGATTACAATTTACATTTTACAACTTTACAATCTATTAAAGTAGAAAATTATTTTTGTTGTGCATATTTTTGATCTACAAAATTATTTAAAATAATTTATAAACATTATTATTGTACAAAGTCTATTATCGGGATTGATTTATTTTTTTATTTAAATTTTTTTTTAATTTTTAAAAATTAAATAGCTTGATATAATGTTTTTCTTTTCTTTATACGTCTCTAATGATTTATTTTCATTCCAAGTAACATTTAGGAAATAAAAGAAGTTGTAAAGAAGTGATTTATTGCACTAATCATTTAACCTCTTCTTCACAACAACCATTGCAATAATTCTTTGTGTTAAAAAAAATACCTTTAAACAGTTATCATTATCATTCTTTTCGCACACATTTTCTTTCCCATTAACATTTTAATGATATCATCGGAAATGAAAAACAATGAAAATCAACAACAACAACAAAACAATAATGAAATAAATAATTTAATGATTCCATTATGTAATGTATGTATTGAAGATGAATGGGAACAACAAAGTATTTGTTTTTGTAAAGATTGTTCAAAATATTTATGTGAAATACACACTGGAATTCACAAAAAAAAATTGAAAAGTCACATTTTAGAATATTTATCACCAACAACAACAATAATTACAACAGAAACTACAACACCAATTATACAACAACAAATAATTATTTCTTCTTCAAATAATAATAATAATACTTTACAACAACAGTCACAATTAAATTATCCATCTCATTATTATTGTAAAGAACATCAAGATCAAATAACTAATATTAAATGTAAAAATTGTAAATTATTAATTTGTATTAAATGTGCTTTACAACAACATAAAAAACATGATAATATTTTACTTCAAGATTGTATTAAAAAAGATAAAAATAAAGTTTTAAACTTATTAAATGAAGCAAAAAATTTTACAACAAATATTAAAAAAAGAAAATTAAATATTGAAAATGAAATTACAAAAATAAATAAACAAATAAAAATTAGTAACGAAAATATTGAATTAGAATTTAATGAAATTAATAAAATTTTAAATGATAAAAAAAAACAATTATTAAATGAAATTAATAATTTACAAAAAAGTGAAATTGAAAAGTTAGAAAAGGAAAATTTTTTATTGGAAGAAAATTTACAACAATTAAATGAATTATGTCAAATTAATGATTTAAATAATTTAAATGATATAGATTTAGAAATTAATAAATTTAAATTTGAAAATAATAATGAATTATATTTACAAAATAATTTACAAAAGTTACAAAATTTAAATTTTACAATTAATACTGATCAAATTATTTCAACAATTAATAAAATAAATAAAGAATTTAATTTAATTGGATTTTCAAATAATTTTAATTTTATAACCCAATTTGGTTCAAAAGGAAGTGAAAAGAATCAATTTATTTATCCGCGTGATATTTTAATTGATAATAATTTAATTTATATTGTTGATAAAGATAATTATAGAATTTCTATATTTACTTTAGAAAATATATTTATAAAACAAATAAAATTTAATTTTAAACCAAGTTGTATTAAATTAGATAAAACAAATGATACTTTATTAATTGGTGATTATAATGATTGTTTAATTTATAGATATTCTAAAAATGGAAAGTTTTTAAAAAATTATAGTTTTTCAGATAAAAATAATATTGTTAATGAAATTATAGTTTCTGATATAGAAGTAGATGAATTAACTGGTAATATTTATATTTGTAATTATTATAATAAAAATATTAAAATTTTATCTAAAAATGGAAAAATAATTAATGAAATAAATAAAAATTTAAATAAACCATTTAATATTTTATTAAATAATAAAACAAAAGAATTAATTATAAGTGATTGTTACAATGATTGTTTTGTAATATTTACAAAAAGTGGACAATTTATAAAGTCAATTAAAAATAAATATGGAAATAAAGAAGGAGAATTTAATTATTTATCAGGATTTATTTTTGACATTGTAAATAATCAATATATTATTTGTGATGGAAATAATCATAGAATTCAAGTGTTGGATGAAAATTTTAATTTTGTAAAGAGTTTTGGAAAAGAAGGAAGTAATCAAAATGAATTTTATTATCCAACTAATATTACAATAGATTACAAAACTGGTTTTTTGTATGTAGTTGATTGTAATAATAATTGTATTAAAATTTATAAATAAAAATTATGTAATTAACGAAATCTTTGTTTGCTTTAAAACTTTCCATACACTTTACAATAAATACTTCATATTTTCTCATGCAAGATTATACGTTAGTACATTTTCTGCTAATTTGCCATCTGAAACCTTTAAGGCAGTGCCTTTAATTAAAACAAAACAATCTTACACCTTAACATAACAAATATTTCAGCCTCAAATGAAGAAATTTGCAATTTAATAAAATATCAACTTTATTTATAAATCTTAATACAATGATTATTCTTATCAACTACTAAAAGATGTCCCGTTTTATAATTAATGGCTATACTTTTTGGAAATTTAAATTCATTCTGTTCATTTCCTTCTTTTCCAAAAGATTTTATAAATTCAAAATTATCATTAAATAATAAAATTCTATGATTCCATTCGTCACAAATAATATATTGTTTATTTACAATGTTATAAATAATTTTTGAAGGACAATTAAATTTTTCATTAGATTCAATTGTTTTAATTAATTTTCCATCTTTTGTATAAATATTTAAATTATGGTCATTACTTATAATTAATTCATTCTTTTTAATATTTATTAAAATTGAATAACAATATTTATCTAAATTAATTTCTTTAATTAATTTAAAATTTTTTGTTAAAATTAATAATTTTTTATTATTGTAATTATAAATAAGTATATTTTCATTTTCATCAATATCTATTCCTAAAATAGAAATAAATACACTCTTTTTTATATTATCATCAATTAAATATTTATTTAATAAAATTCCATTTTTAGAATATCTATAAACAATATTATACCAAAAATCTCCAATCAATAAAGTATCATTTGTTTTATCCATTGTAATACAACTTGGTGTAAATTTAAGTGTAAATTGTTTAACAAACTGATAATTTATATCAAATATAGAAATTCTATTATTATCTGTATCCACAATATAAATTAAATTATTGTCAATTAAAATATCACGTGGATAATTAAATTGATTATTTCCATTTCCTTTTGAACCAAATTGACCAACAAATTTAAATTTATTTGAAAATTTAGTTAAATTTGATTCTTCAATTTTAGTTTCGTTAATTAATGAAATAGCTTTTTTTGTATTTATTGTAAAATTAAATTTATTATAATTATCATATTCATTTTGTAAAAATAATTTATTAAGTATAGTTTTACTATTTTCTATTTTATTTTTAATAATATTTAAGTCAATTTCATGTAAATTATTTAAATCATTAATTTGACTAAATTCATTTAATTGTTGTAAATTTTCTTCTAATATTTTAATTTCATTTTGTAATTTATTTATTTCATTTTTTTGTAAACTATTAATTTCATTTAATAATTGATCTTTTTTATCATTTAAATTTTTATTAATTTTATCAAACTCTAATTCAATATTTTCGTTACTAATTTTAATTTGTTTATTTACTTTTAAAAGATTATTTTCAACTTTTAATTTTCTTTTTTTAATAATTTCTGTTGAATCTTTTTTTTTATTAAATAATTTAATAAATTCTTCTTTATCTTTTTTAATACAATCTTCAATTAAAATAGTGTCATGTTGTTTATGGTTTTGTAAAGCACATTTAATACAAATTAATAATTTACAATTATTACATTTTATATTAGTTATTTGATCTTGATGTTCTTTACAATAATGATGAGATGGATGATAAATTAATTCTTGTTGTAAAGTATTATTATTATCTATAAAAGAAGACACATTTATTGATTGTTGTAACTGAGGTTGTAACTGTTGTTGTAAAGTATTATTATTTGAAGACACTGTAGTTGATAAATTACTGTTTGTAGTTTCTGTTGTAATTATTGTTGTTGTTGGTGATAAATATTCTAAAATGTGATTTTTAAATTTTTTCTTATGAATTCCAGTGTGTATTTCACATAAATATTTTGAACAATCTTTACAAAAACAAATACTTTGTTGTTCCCATTCATCTTCAATACATACATTACATAATGGAATCATTAAATTATTTATTTCATTATTGTTTTGTTGTTGTTGTTGATTTTCATTATTTTTCATTTCCGATGTTTTCATTAAAATTTTAATGGGAAAGAAAATGTGTGTGAAAGGAATGATAACGATGACTGTTTAAAGGTATTTTTTTTTTAACACAAAGAATTATTACAAGGCTTTGTTGCAATGACAAGGGAAATTGGAGAAGAGGTTAAACAATTAGTGCAATAAATCACCTCTTTTATTTCCATTAGAGAGGTCAAACGATTAATTCAATAAATTTAATAAAAAGGTTACTTGATAGCACTTGTTACATGTAATAATGTGATATTTTCAAAACATCTATTAGTTCTCTTTCTAAAGTTGAAATATTTTAAAACTGTCGATTGTTTGTTGTTGATAGAAATATAGAATGTGTTTATTTATAAATACACTTGTAAATTACATTTTCAAAGTTCTTTCTTATTTACATTGTCAAGTCGTTCTATATGGACTACTTTCCTTCTAATGCTCTCAATAATTATATTCTGTCCCTAATTCTTACTGCCTTTCATATTCACAGCAACAAAGCCAATAAACAAAACCACTTCTACCTCACATAACAAGAACCTTAAATGTTATCATCACACTATCTCAAAAAAAAATTTCAAACGTCCACCAACAATTAAAAAATAATTTTTTTTTAAAAAAAAAAAGGCTTGATAACTGGTAGTAGGCTACATTTTATTTTACTTTGATTCTCTTTTCCTCCGTACAAAGAAGTACTCTACTTGGATTACAAGAAGAAAAAGAAGAGAAAAATTATATTATTTTGGTGAAAGAATTTACCAATATATTTTTTAAAATAAGAAAACTTTATTTTCATTAAATTTTTATAAAATTTGTACTTAAATACACGGAAATACTAAACAAATTAACAAACAAAACAATGCCATCCTACTTTCAACATCCATATATTGTTATATGGGAATTAACGGAAGAAAATTATACTCAAGATCCCAATCCAACATTTTACGATAGCAGTAGTAGTGCTACCAATAACACTTCTTCTTCTAGCACGACTACAAGTTTTCCCGCCAATAATAATAATACTACTACAATAAATTCTTCTACAACAACATCTATTCCTCAAACGTCCGCAACTTTTTCTTCCGGAGTGATGAATAATAATAATAATCAACAACAATCTAATATAGCCTATACAAATAATAAATATTCAATTTGGGGTAAATTTATAAAAAAATTATTTATAAATAATTTACAATTTCAACAATCTGCAAATTTTACAATTGGTAATTTTAGAACAAAAATGAATAAATTAAAACAAAAAAATGATAATTTACAAAATAATAATACTTTACAAAATAGTATGATACAAAATCAATATTTACCAATTATTACAAATTATAAAATTGAATTTTATTTATCAAATGATCCTAAATTAAATGGATTTAATAATTTACAACAAAATTTACAAAAAGATTTACAAAAAGAAACATATTCAAGACATTTTACAACATTAAATAAAAATCCATATTTAAATTTATTTATTGTACAAGTTGAAGATTTAGAACTTTACAAAAATATTTTTAAACCTAAAATTAAAAAATGGGTTGACTATATGTCAGAAAGGGAATATGAATATTTAATTATTTATATTTCTAAAAGTGAATCATCAAATGATTTATTAAAAAAATTAAGTTTTTTTAGTAAAGTTTATGATAAATTAAAAAATGATTTTTCTAAAAATGTAACAAATAATAATTTAAATAATAATAATTTAATTACTGGAAATAATAATAATTATTTAAATATTTTAAATTCAATTACAACAATTGGTGAAAAGGGAAGAGTTTTAAAATTAAATACTTTATCTTTATTAACTTTAAATAATTTAATAAATAACATATCAACACCATTACAACAACAAAATACTTTACAAAATAATAATCAAAATAATCAAAATAGTATACCATCTGGAGCATTAGATAATATTAAAGATTTATATCAAAGAATTCATGAAGGTATTATTTTAGAATTTTTAAAAAAAATTTATAAATTTGAAGAAGAAATTAAAAAATCAGAAATGAATATGAATTTACCTGGATGGCAATTTACAAATTATTTTATTTTAAAAGAAGGATTATCAATTACTTTAGAACAATTTGGTTTATTTATTAATTCATTAGGAATTTATAATCAATTATTAACTTTTGCTAATGAAGAAACTTCTACTAATAGTAATTCTTCTATAAATGGTAATTCTGTTATAAATAGTGGTGGAAATAATAATATTGTTAATACTACAAATGCATTGAGAAGTGGAGGTAGTACTAGTGGAAGTACCGGAATGTCATCCACTCCGATTGGAAATATTACTTCTTTAAGTAATAGTAGTTTATTAGGAAGTGGTGGCGGCAGTGGTAATAATAATAAATTAACTACAAGTAGTACAAATATATTAGGAAGTGGTGGTAATAATAAAAAAGGAAATGATAATCATTTAAAGAGAATGCCATTTATAGGATTTATAAATAATGAACAATTACGTATTATAAATATTTTAGAAGATAATTTTAATTATTTTTATGATGAACAATTAAAAAATTCTAAAATTTATGAATTTGATTTTTATTTTTATATTTTTTCAAGACAAATTTATTTATATTTAAAATTATTAACACCTGATCAAGTAGCTAGATTAACATTATATTTTATACCAAATATGGTAAATCGTATGATTAATAATTTATTAATTGATAAAGAAGAAGAAGAATCATTAAGTGATGTATTAAATGCAATTAGTTTAGAAATGAATAATATTATTGATAGTCCATTAACTCCATCTTATGAAAAGAATCAACAATTTAATCAATCTTTACAATCAACCGTAAATAATAATTCAAAATCAACAATAGAAAATAATAAAAAAAATAATATAAAATGGACAGAAAATAAATTAAAATATTTTTTATATATACATACATGGGCATATGCTACAAGTTTATGTATTGTAGAGATTTGTAGTAGAAAATTAGTTGAAGGGTTACATGATGAGACACAAAGAAATTTATTTAGATTGACAGGTGATTTATTTTTATTTACAAGATATCAATTACAAATTTTAAGTTATGTTTTTAATTTAGATGTTTTATGGGAAGGATTAAATATTCATAAAGTTAATCATGATCATTCTATAAATGGTAATTCTAATAAGAATGATAATTTATCAAAATCATTATTATTTGCAGATTTATCTAAAAATTATAATAATTTAACATTTGATGAAAAGGCAAATATTTTAACAACATTTATTATAACATTTGATTCCATTTCCAAATTAAAACAACAAATTACAATACAATTAGAATTTGATAAATTATTTTTAGATTTATCTATATCTGCAGCAACATCATATACACATGGATTAAGAAATAGAATGTATCAAAAATTAAATGGTGAAATTGCATCTATACGTTTTAAACAAAATAAATTTAAAGAATCTTATAATTTATTAAAAGGACAATTTTCAACTTATTTAACTGATGGATGGTTAAATTTGGCAAGTGACATTTTAATTAAAATTGCTGAATGTTGTAAACATTTAAAAGATTTTGAGGAATATTGTTATTGTTGTATTGATTTATTATGTTCTAAATTTATTTCAAAAGAATTAAAATATTTTTATTTAAATGAATTAAAATTATCTTTAAATAATTTAAATAATAATAAGGAAGTAATTACAAATAAGGAAATTAATGGTTTATTTGAAAAACAAATTGAAGAAAATTCAATGTATTATACATGTGTTACAACAGTTACAAAACAAAATGAAATTTATTTAGAAATTGGTAAAGAATTATCTTTACAATTAACAATATTTAATTTTAATTTTCCAACATTTGAAAATTTACAACAATCAAATTTAAATTTTAAATTTTTAAAATTATATTTTTTAAAAGTTGACAATGATGATGAAGAAGATGAAGAAGAAGATAATAATAATTTAGTTATTTTAAATAAAAAGAAGTATTTAATTATTACAAAAGAAATTAATAATTTTAAAGAAGGAGAAAATATTTTTGAATTAAATGAAATTATGTTAAAATTAGGAACTTTTCGTTTAGAAAAAGTTACATTGACCATTACAACAACTGACATGACAACTGACAATAATAATAATGAAAATACATTACAATTAATTATACCAAAAAAGAAAGTTACAGAAGAACGTATTTATAATAAACCAATTGTTAGAACTGCAAATGAAAGAAGAAAGAAAAAACTTTCAGATAATAATAGTACTACTACCACTTCAATCACTACTGCGGGAAATAATAACGGAATGACGGAATATGAGTTGGATGCCGCCACAAATGTTGATTTGGATAATAATAGTACAAATACCACTACAATGAATAATACAATTACTAGTACTTTATTAAATAATAACACTACTAATTTAGGAAGTAATTTAAGTGGCGGGAATAATAATAATTCATTAATAATTGATGATGATATTTCAACAATTACAACAACTACGGTAACGACATTAAAGAAAGATTCATCTCCATTAAAAGATGCATTTCTAATTTTAGTGTTAGAATCTCGTCCAACTTTAGTAATTGGTACACAAAAGGAACAATTATTTTTATTAGGAACTTTACATTATTTTTGTTTAACAATTGATACAAAACAAGATCACATTTTAAATGGAACAATTATTGTAAATTCTTTATCTAAAAATTTATTGATTGGAAGGTCAAATAGTTTAAATTCTTTACAAAATAATAATAATAGTTTACAACAACAAAATAATAATCATGCATTAATGTCAATAAATGATGGACCATTTACAATGATTGAAATGATTAATGACAATACAATAGCATTACCACAAACAAATGACAATGATCAAAAAATAATTATTGGTATTCCAATTATAGCAATCCCTGTAAATGAAGATCAACCAATAATTGATAAAAATAATTTATTAAATAATAATTTAGATTATACAAAAAATATAATGAATTTAAATAAGGAATGTAATTTATTTAGTTTAAAAGCAAATTATACAAAAAAATTAACAAGAGAAAATTTTAAATTACAAAAAACTTTTGAAATTACATTTTTTAAACCATTTATTTATAATTATAATTTTACAAAAATTACAAAAGATAAATTTATGTTACAAATAATTATAAAATGTATTACACCTAAACCTTTAATTATTACAAATTATGAATTACAATATTTAAATAATAATTTATTAAATGTTACAAAAGATTTTAATTTAAAAAATAATCAACATGAAATGTTTTTGGAAGATTATATTTCTTTTATTTTTGAAGTGACTTTACAAAATAGTTTACAAAATGTGGAAGAGGTGATTTTAGGTGACATGATTATTGATTTTACAATTCCAACACAAGATAATGAAATGTATAAATTTACAATTCCAAAAATTAAATTACCAAAAGAAGAAGATTTACAAATTGAAATGTCAATCACTTGTCATTCTGAAAATTATTCTTTACAGGATGATACTTTACAAAATGAAATTACAACGGAGGATGACACTTTACAAAATAGTTTACAAAATAATTCTTTACAAAATGAAAAAGCAGAACAACATGAAGTTGGTAAATCTTTACAAATGCAAATTGAAATTCCAAATTTAGAAAATTTACGTAAATTAATTAATTTAGAAAAAAGAATTTATTTAGATATTTTAGCTGATGGAAATAAATGGGCTATTTTTGGAACCAATAGAATTTTATTAAATGATCATTTACAAAATAGTTTACAAAATAACAGTTTACAATTTATTATACATTTAATACCATTAATTAGTGGTTACGTTAGTTTACCACAAATTAATCTTTTAGAATTAAAATCTACTACTAGTATTGTAAACAATATTGTAAACAATAATTCTAACAACCAATCATCATTACAACAACCATCATTACAACCGTTGACCATTACAAATACAAATAATAATAATAATTCTATTAATCCTATAAATAATAATAGTGGATCCAATAATATTGAATATTTATCTTTAAATAATTTATTAAAAATTAATTATTTAAATTCAGAAAATGTTGGTAGAATATTTATTTCACCACTTTCCACTAACGATATCATTTTCGGTCCACTCTTTCCCGTAAATTTCCCAAATTTAGATAAATCCATTCTTTTACAACCAACTACCATTCCAATTTATAATTCTACCAATGATAATTCTATAAATAGTAATTTATTAACACCAACAAGTGCCAGAAATTTAAGAAATTTAAGAAAAGCAAATAGTGATGATTTTAATAATAATAGTAATTCTAATAATAGTAGTACTTCATCATTTATGGAAAATTTATTATTAGTTAAAACACCAAGTGATTTTAAAAAGGAAATTAAAGATGAATATTTACCGAAAAGGAAAATTTCAAGTAGTGTTAGTAGTGGTAATATTAATGAATTGTCACAAATGTCAAATAATAATAGTAATGTGACAAGTGTGAAAAATAATGTGACAAGTGGTGGTGTGACAAGTTTGTCACAAAATAATTTATTTAAACCATTACAATTAAATCGCATTACAACACCACCAACTGGATTTTTTAGATCACCTAGATTAATAAATTCTAGTAGAATGAAAAGTAGTGGAAATTTAATTTCCTTTTCAAGTAGTAATAATAATGAAAATGATGATGATTGTAATACAGAAGGCGGGAATATGATTTTTACAACAACAAATAATGATTACAATAATAATATACACACTGATTTATCATTAATTGGAGGAGGATCCGTTACAAAAAAGAATAGAATAATACGTAGATTACCACATAAAAGAACAAAATCTGATTGGATTGTTGGATCTTCTATAAATAATAATTCCATAAATGGTAATTCAGAATTATTAAGTCATAACAACAACAATAACAACAGTACAGAAATGATGATGGATAATAATAATTGTGATTTACAATCTGAATGTATTATTGTAAATAATAATTTGGAAGAAAATCATTTTGTTAAAAGTAATAATAATAATAATAACAATGGTGGATATGGAAAGAAAGTGGAATTAAATAGTTTTATGTCTGGAGATGATGATTTATCAATTGATAATAATCAATTAACGGGAGGAGATGTAGAAGAAGAAGAGGAAGATGAAGAGGAGGATCAAAAGGAAATTTCTAATGTTTCTGTTTAATTTGTGTTTTTAAAATCTTTAAATAAAATCATCATTTAAAATCTTAATTGGTTAAAATTTTATTTAGTGTAAGCTCTATAAAAAGAATAAATGTAATAATTTATAAAAATTTATAAAAATTTTATTTAAAATTATTTTTTTGTAAAGATTCAATAGATGGTAATGTAATTACACTTGTTGTTGTTGATACATTATTATTAATTATTTTCTTATTTTGTAAATTTCTTTTTTGTTTTACAATGGAATTTCCAATAGAATGTGCAACTGCCAATAAATCTTCTTCTTCTTCAGAAGATGAATCGTAATTTTGTTGTAAATTATTATTTTGTAAAGTTGTTGTATTTTGTTGTAAATTTTCAATACTTGGTAAATTTAAATTTTCATTATTTTGTTGTAAATTATTTAAATTATTACTACTTCCACTATTATTCTGTTGTAAAGTAATATTATTTTGTAAACTATTCTGTTGTAAACCATTATTCTGTTGTAAAGTATTATTTTGTAATTGTTGTTTCATTACAATAAACATTGGTATAGCATCACTATTTCCATACATTTTTTCACCAATTTCTCTTTCCGATTTTGTAACCGGAGTTGTATCTAAAACTGTTAAATTTTTTAATTTTGAAATTACAAATAATCTATATTGTTCATATTGTTCCATTGTTCCGCCGGAGAAATAATTTGGACATGCTTCATTTTTTAACATACTAAAGATTTTTAAATTTGGAAATTGTTGTGATATTTTTAGAATAAATGGAACTAGATCTTTAATTTTATTGGAGTTGACCCATCTATTGTAAAGTTGTATTTTTTTTGTAAATAATTATTGTAATCATTGTAAAAAATTATAAAATTTAATAAATAAATAATTATAAAATTTAATAATTTAATAAATAAAATAATTTAATTACTTACAATAAAGTAATTTTATTTAAAACTTTTCCACCACAAATATTTAAATTTGAATGTAATCTATTATGATCTAAAACTAAACTATTTAAATTTTCAAATAAATTTATATTTTCATTAATATCCGTTAAATTATTATGTGAAAGGTCCAATTCTAAAATTTCTTTTAAAATTTTTAAAGATTTTTCACGTTCTTTTAAATTTGAATTATTATTATTTATAAAAACAGATTCACCTGGAATATCACGTAATTGTTGAAAAGCTAAGGAACACTTTTTGTTGAGAGGATCAATTTTTATTTGTGAAGAAGATAACATTTTTTTTTTAATTTTTTTTTTAATTTTTTTTTTAAATTTTCGGAGTTGGGTCAAGTGGGTATACGAGAAAGGCTTGTTGGATTAACCAATTAATTGGAAAGATCAAAGATTGGTGAAGAAGAAGAAGAAAGGTTTTAAAAGTGGTTAGGTTCTAGTTCTACTTTTTTTTTTTCACTAGTCATCATTATCGGAACGCTAGTCATCTAAATGCAAGCCTTTTTGTTGATCATCATGTTGTTATTGAGAAGATGATGTTTGCCTTCCGATCCGACGCAGAGTTGCAAAATCTTTAAAAATCAAAAATCAATTTTTAGGCGCGTAATTATAGTAATCAAATAATTTCAATAACAACAACAACAAAAAAAATAATCAAACAAACAAACAAACAAACATCAACAACATTCATCTCTCTAACATCTACAAAAAGAGTCAACAATCAATATCAATCCGTCAACAACAAACTACTACCTATATAATAGTCTGTTAAAAATATTCTTTTTTGAAAAAAAAAACTTTTTTAATAATTTTTTTATCGGATCTATATTTTTTAAAAATTTTTTTAACAATTGGTGTCACTAATTTATAGAAATAATAAATTTATACAATGAATGAAGATCATGATAATTTTTTAAAATTATTTTCTTTATATTTAGAAGAAAATAAAGAAAAATTTTGTAATGTAAATTTAAATGAATTTTATGATACTAAATTATTTACAACGGAAATTATAGATGGTAAGTTTTTTTTACAATTTTTTTACAATAATTTACAAAAATTTACAAAAATTTAGAAAATTTAAAAGACAATTTAATTTCTAAAAATAAAATTCTAGAAAAGGAAAATTCAATTTTAAAAATAAATTTTAAAAATTTAAGAATTTTAAATGCCAAAATTAGAGAATATAAAAGAAGGAAAGAAACTTCCGAAGAGACCACTAAAAATTCCGATAATTTACTTTTTTGGATTTTAGAAAAAATTTTAATACCAAATGAAGTAGTTAATGAAATTACAAATTTAGAATTTGAAACATTTTTAAATATTTTTAAAAAAATTGAAATTTTAAAAATTGAAAAAAATTCAAAAATAGAAAAAGATTTTGAAATTGACATTTCCATTTTTGAAAATTTAAAAAATTTAATAATTTATGGAAATTCAGTTAAAATTATATTTTTTAAAAAAAATAAAAATTTAAATTCAATTTCTTTTTTAGAAAATAGAAATGTGACTTTTGACAATTTTAATTTTGAAAATTTAAAAAATTTAAATTTTTTTAATTGTGACGAAAATTTAATTTTTGAAATTTTAAATTTTTTAGAAAATTTAGAAAGTTTACAAATTAGTGAAATTAATTTTTTAAATTTTAATGAAATTTATAAAAATTTTAATTTTTTAATTTATTTAAAATGTTTAATTATAAATTTTACAAATTTAGAAATTTCAATTTTTGAAAATTTTATTACAAAAAAAGAAAATATTTTTCCAAATTTAAAATATTTAAATTTATCAAATAATAAAATTAAAAATTTATTTAAAAAAAATAATTTTGAAAAATTAATTGAATTTCCAAATTTAGTTGAATTAAATTTAGAAAATAATGAAATTTTTGAATTAAATTCTTTTGAAGGAATTTTAATACCAAATTTAGAAATTTTAAATTTAAAAAAAAATTTTATACAAAAATTAGATATTTTAAAAAAATTTAAAAATTTAAAATATTTAAATTTAGAAAATAATAAAATTACAAATTTTAATGAAATTTTAAATTTAAAAAATAATTTAAAAAATTTACAAAATTTAGAAATTTTAGAAAATGAAATTACAAAAATTTTAAATTTTGAAAAATTATTTTTTTTTAAATTAAAATTAGAAAATGATTTTATTTTAAATTCAAAAAAGTTTACAAAAATTGAAATTGATAAAATAATTAAAGAAATGGAAGATGCTTCGAACCCTTCGGAAGATTTTTACAATTTTTCGGAAGATAATTCCGAAAAGGAAAATTTTGAAGTTGTGACATTTACACCAAATTTAGAAATTACAAAAAAACGTAAAAAATTTAGAAAAAGAATTTTAACGGACATTCCACTAAGTTCATCTCCGTTAACTTCCGAAACGACTTTTGCCTCTTTAAGCGCTACACAACAAAAATTAAATCAACAAATTACAATTAATTTACAAAATGGTTTACAAAATTCTTTACAACAATTATCACAAAATAATTTGTCACAAGATGTGTCACAAAACTTGTCACAAAATTTGTCACAAGAAAATGTTGACAACAACTTTACAATAAACCCAAAATCAAAAATTGATTTACAAAATATAAGAAATGAAAGTGGACAAAAATGGTTATTATATTTAAATGAAATGAACTTTTTCGGAAATGAAACGGATTTACTAAAAAAGAAAATGGAAAAGAAAAAAAATATACCACTTCCAAAAATAGAAAATTCAGAACAAACTTTACAAAAAGAACAAGAACGTTCCGAAAAATTAAAATTTTTAAAATTTGCAACTTCTATTTATGGAAATCAATCAAATAATAATAACTCCGAACAGTTTACAAGATTTAGTTCCTTTTCGGGATATTCTTCCGGAATTTCAAAAAAGAAATTATATTTTGAAATTCATCCGATTGTCGGAGTAAAAAATTTCGGAAATTTATTTTTATCAAATGTTGAATTAGCTCCGAGAAATTCCTTTTTAAATGTTTCAAATTTAGTTAATCAAAATATTTTTGACATTCCTGATTTAGAAAATGATGAAAATGTCACAAATAATTTGAGTGACAATACATCACAAGAAAATTTAGAAAATCGTGATGTGACAACTTTACAAAAAAATTTACAAAATTCTACACAAAAAAGAAATTCAATTGGAATTCCTAATAATAGAAATAGTCGTAAAATTCGTAGAAAACCTGCCATAATTAGAAATAGTAAAGATTTAAATAATTCTAAAAAAAAGAAAGTTCACATTCCGCTACCGGAATTTACAAAACAAAAATATCATTTATCGGAAGCGGAGTTATTAGAAGAATTATTAAAAACGGAAGATTTAGAAAAATCGGAAAATTTTAAAAAGAATTCACTTTCCGAAAATGAAGAAGTTTACAATAAAAATATTTATAGAGATTTTAAAAATTTAAATTTAAGAAAAAATCAATTTTTAGATGAAATTGTAACGACAACTGAAGATGAAGATAGTGAC
Source organism: Willaertia magna (assembly GCA_902984215.1). Classification (NCBI taxonomy): domain Eukaryota; phylum Heterolobosea; class Eutetramitea; order Acrasida; family Naegleriidae; genus Willaertia; species Willaertia magna. The sequence continues at coordinate 4,226 of CADWAF010002218.1, read as the reverse complement.
AATAGTTTACAAAATAGTTTACAAAATAATTTACAAAATAATTTACAACAAAAGTCACAAAATAATTTACAAAAAAGATTGTCAATGAAAGAAGATGAAATTTTAGAAGAAATTCTAAGTTCAGATTCTGAAATGATTATTACAAAAAATAATTTACAAAAACCAATTTCAGAAATGTTAACAAAAAAGGAAAAAGAACAAGATGAATTATTATTAGAAAAATTATTACAACAATTAGATGAAGAAGAAATTATTGAAAAGAAAATTAAAAATCAATCAAATAAAATTGATAAAAATCTTTACAATAATTTGGAAAATAAAATTGATAAAAATGTAGATAAAAATGTTTACAATAATATTGAAAAGAATAATGTGACAAGTATTGTAACGGAAAAGAATGAAAATGTGACTTTTGAAAATAATAATTTAAATACTTTACAAAATAATTTATTAATGACAAGTGACAGTAGTAATAATGAAACAATTAAAAGTGAAAATTTAAAAGAAGAAGAAAAACATGATGATGAACTTGTTGACATTGATAAAGATTATGAAAATTATCTTTTACAACAATTATTATTACAAAAAGAAGAAGAAGAAGAAGAAAAAAATTTAAAAGAAAATACAACAATAATAATTGAAAATAACATTACAAAAAATATTGACAATATTGACAATAATAATAATACAATAATAATTGATTATACTTTACAACAACAAAATATAAATACTTTACAACAAAATAATACTTTACAAAAAAAAGAAGAAATTAGTTTAAACATTAGTAGTGACAGTGACAATAATGATGATAAATTATTATTATTACAATTATTAAGTGAAGATGAATCACCTAATTTAGAAAATAAAAATAATAATTCAATACTTACTGTAAATACTTTTGATAATTTACAACAACAACAACAAGAAAAAGAAGAAGAAAAAAAAGAAGAAGAAAACAACTCAAAAGAAAAAGAAATTATTAATAAAGAAGAAAAAAATATAGAAATTATTAATAAAGAAATACTAATAATACCAACAACAATAACTACAACAACAATAGATAATAATGATAATTGTGATAATAAGGACAGTAATGATAATTGTGATATTTCTTTACAACAATTACAACAACAACAAGAAGAAGAAGAACAACTAAATGAACAAAAAGAAGAAGAACAGCAACAACAAGAATTGCATAAACAATTACAACAACAAGAAAAAGAAGAAGAAGAAAAAAAAGAAGAAGAAATAAATAATAATGAAACCAATAAAGAACCAATAGTAGTAATTGCAGGAGAAATGAATAATAAAGAATCAATAATAACGTTAGAAATGAATAATAATAAATTACAAATTGTTAATGAACAACAAGATAAAACCGATAATGAAAAACAAGAAAATATAAATACTTTACAACAAGAAATAATTGATACTACTTTACAAGAAGAAATTATAAATAATAATATAAAAACTTTACAACAATTACAACAAGAAGAAATAATGATTGAAAATAAAGAAATAAATACTTTACAAAAAAATAATCAAGAAAATAATGAAAATAATTTAATAAATAATACAATTATGGAAAATACAAAAATGGAAGAGGATATTATTAAAGAAAATATTAATTTAATTAATAATACAGAAAAGGAAAGTATACAAAATACACAACAATTAAATTTAGAAAATAATGTGACAATGGATAATGAAAAAGATAAACAACAAGAAATTTTACAAAATTGTGTTGAAGAACAAACTTTACAAAATAATAATTTACAAAATAATGACTTACAAAATTCTTTACAAAAAAATAATTTAGAAGATTTATTATTGGAACAATTATTATCTGAAGAAGAAACAACAAGTCAACCAATTGCAACAAATGTTACAACAATTGTAAATAATGAAAATAATAATATTCCTAAAAAGGAAGAAAAGAAGAGTAAATTGTCACGAAAAATTACAAAAATTAATAATTTACAACAACAGTCACAACAAACGTCACAACAGCAATCACAACCTTTACAACAAACTTTACAACAAGAAAATAAAAAAATTGTAATTAGTGGAAAGAATAGAAAAAAGACAATTTTACAAAATGTTGATAAAAATGTTACAACCAATATTGTTGACAATTCTGTCACATATAATACAAATAGTTTACAAAATTTACAAAATTTACAACAAATTGAAAGTACAACAATAAAAGAAAATAATAAAAAGAAATATTTAAATATAGAAGATTTATTAACAGATGAAGATGACAATGACACAAATAATTTAAAAAGTTTACAAAATAATGATTTAAAACAAGAAGAATTAGATGATAATTATTTATCAGATAAATTATTAGAAGATTTATTAAGTGAATATGAAGAAGAGCGAGAAAAATAATTTTTTTTTTGTAAATTTTTTTGTAAATATTTACAATAAAAATTTTAAGCCATTTTTTTTTTGGAAATAAATTGAACAAGTTGCGTTAAGTAAAAGAAAATAATTACCTTGTGGCCCTGCCATCACGATTCTTGTTATATACAGTTACAGTTTTAAGCTTGGAGTGACATGTTTTATTCTCGTATGTGTTATGCATCTTGTAATACCGTGTTTTCATTAAGTTATCTCGTTTTGTTATAGTTATCTAGTTCATTCGTGTCATTATTCACTTGTCACAGTTAATTCGAAAATTAAAAACCCTTTTTCATCTAGGACACACAAACACACAATAAAAAATTTAAAAAAAAAAATGTTTAGAGATGACATTTCTGATATTTCTGGAATGTCCATGATTGAAGAAAGTACAAATCATGAAGAAGAAGAAGAAAATTTATTTCTTATTGAAAAAGATTTAAAAACTTTACAACAAAATATTCATAAAATTAAATTTATTAAAAATAATAGTAATTCAACATTAAAATTATGGTTTACATCACCTTCTATTTCTTTATTAAGATTATTAAAAGAAAAAAATAAAAAATATTTTATTGATCTTTATAATATTCCAAAAGAAGAAATTGAAAAATATTTAAATGAAGATAATAATGATATTTATAGAATTATTCATATTCAATCTTTTTTTAATGAAGAAAATGTCATTAATCAATCAACTTTTCAATCATTATTTAAAAATGGTGAATTTATTTCATTTCTTAATTTAGAAGAAAAAAAATTATTAAAATGGTTGTCAGAAAATTTTCAAAATATTAATTTAATTTCATTAGTTAAAAAAACAAATATTTTAAATGAAAGATTTCTTTTAAAAGATAAATTATTACTAAATAAAGAAGAATTAAGAGAATTAGCAATTTATTATTTAAATAAAATTTCTTTTTTTGAAGAAGAACCAAATACATTGATAATTAATTTTTTATTAGAATCATTTCTTAGAGGAAATGATGAAGCATTTCATGATTTATGTAAATTAGCTGAATTGACAAGTGACAATGATAACAACAATGATGAAGAAGATTGTATTTCATTAAGAAAATTATTAGCGCGTCACGTATTGGGTTGTATTTTAGGTGGATTAATTAGAATTAATTCATTAACTTCATTACCAATTAAGAAATATGCCAAATCATTATTTAAAAGTATTATGAATATAATTAGTGAAAGAGATATATTGTCACAATCGTTTAATAATTATTTTCTTTTGGAGGGAATCAAACAAAGTAAATTAATGATTGAAAAAACTTTACAAAATAATACAAATTTTTGTTGTTTAAATAATTATAGACTTAATTTCACAGATGATACAAAATTTAACATTTTAGTTGAACATGGTCATTTAGAAGCATGTTATGAAAAGAGTCAACAACAACCATCTCAATCATATACAATGAATATTATTATTAATGATTTATTAACTGCTGCCAAACAAGGAAATTCTTCAGCTTGTAATAAATTACATTTAATGTTTCAAACAAAAGAAGCGAAAACTGAAGAAGAAAAAGAAGAATATAAAAGAAAAAGTTTATTCTTTCAATTTTTATTTGAAAAATTTGATAAATTATTTAAAATTCACCAAACAAAAAGATTTATTTTTGATAATCAATATCCAACAACAACAAGACTTGAAGATATTAATGAAAATTTATTAAATTGTCCATTAAATCCATTATTATTATGTGCTTGTATTGATTCTTCAGAATTATGTTATGATTCAGATTTAGAAAGATTTATGACAGTTGATAATATAAAATTAATTAAATTTTTATTTTTATTTAAAC